>OY723386.1:1310000-1328783 GCA_963210295.1 Ophion ellenae | reverse complement strand
ATCAGCCTTTATGTGTTCGGGAAGCCTCTCCCACAAAATGTCCAACGAAGTGATGAAAATTTTGTAACAAAACAATTTTTGGAATAAACTGTAATTGATGAGCCGTTAAGCGGAGAATACTGCAGTCGTCCGATAGGTATAAAAACATTCTCAGTACTGAGCAGATTTGGCTCGGTGCACTCCTATAAATACTCCTCACACGACGCATTTTGGGCGAATGTGTGTTGGATTCGAGAGAGAAAACATGCGTTTTCGTGCAACAAGCGACGGTGATTCAAGTGACCAATTTCGACGATAGAGTAATGGAGGGCCAACAAGTACGCAAGCATGGAGACATGCTGCCACTTACGATACGCAGCATTATTTGCGGTCCTTCAAATTGTGGGAAAACCAATGTTTTGGTTAAGTTTAATAGAAAGTCCAAATGGTGTACGTTTTGAAAACCTATATGTATACTCGAAATCGCTTCAACAGCCAAAATATCAATATTTGGAAAATCTGCTGACATCGATTAACGAAATCGGCTATTTTAAATTCTCGAATAATAGTGATGTTATCCCACCGCACGAAGCGCTTCCGAACTCCATTTTTATTTTCGATGACGTAGCATGTGATAAGCAAAATACAGTAAAGAGAGTACTTTGCGATGGGCAGACACTCGAGCGTTGATTGTTTCTACCTTTGCCAAACATATGCCAAGGTTCCCAAGCATCTTATACGCGACAATGTGAATCTGCTTATTTTATTTAAAAAAGATCGCACAAACTTGAAACATGTTTACAATGAACACGTAAATACTGACATGTCGAATGAAGATTTTCTGGTGTTATGCCAAAAATGTTGGCAACACAAATATGGCTTCATGGTGATTGACAAAGATAGCTCATTGTTCGGTGGTCGATATAGAAATGGATTTAACGAGTTTGCAATACCGTAATGTAGTCAGTCGGCATTGAGACATCAGCTGTGCAACGACCGACAAATAATTTCATGTGGGCATGATGACGACAATTGATACTGATGAAAAGATTGCCAGGGAAATTGCGAAAACAAGCGACTCAATACGCAAAAAATATCAAGCTTTGAAGACTGGAAAAATGGAAGAAGATCTTGCATTGGAGAGACACTTCAAGCCAATCACCGAACCTCTCAAGCAGATTGTTGAGCAATCAGCTGCTGTTGAATCTCTTGGGCCGGAAATTGAATCGTTGAGTATGTCGGAAGCAAAGGACCTAGAGAAGGATGTGAAACAAGGAACAAAGCGCACACGTTCGTTATTTCAAGATTCGCTGGTAACTTCTACACCGAATCAGTTGAAACGCAAGCGACGAAAGGAATCTCTGGATGATACGTCGATGGCTGCTGTACCCTTGCAACCAGCCACCATTGTTGAAGAAGACGTTTTTGAGACTACGCCCGAGTCATTCGTGTCTACAGTTCAACGTCAATTACAAACGGCTGAAGGTCAAAATACATTGCGCGAACATTTCGGTCCACTCGGTCAACAATATATTTCATCTATTCTTTCACAAGACAAAAATTCCAGCATGGATTACGTGTATGGCGTCAAATTTACCAATGAAGGAATGATGTTAGGCGATAAGCGTTTCGATGTGGATAATGATGATAATATATTCATCGATGGCATAAAATACTTGGGAACCCCTGGACTCTATGAGCTAATTTTCAAGAGAATTCCCGAAGATGCAATATACACCGAGGAAGACAAAAACAAATATAAAAGTATATTGTTGGCAACAAATGCACATCGACGTGGTAGCAATATACTCAATCCTGTATTGGGTAACAAAGGCTTCAAGTATAAATATATAATTGGACCATTAACTTTCGACCGAAAAACTGGAAGAGGTATAGAAATACCGCTCGCCATGACGTTAAATAACAACAAAATCGATTACGTGCATTGGAATGATCCCAATGAGTTGGTCGATCGTTTGCGCTTGTTGGAAGCTTCACGACACGCGGGTAACAACGCTCACGACAATGAGATAATGTCGATGATTGAGGAACTTCGCGAAGCGGGCCTCATTATAAATTAACCTATGCATCGATGATAATGATCATTCCTTCATCGCTATTGATACCGAAATGTCGATCAATAAATTCGGATCATCGCTTGGAGCGCAGGATAATTCATACTATCAGTGGACTGGGCTAATAAGAAATTATACACGTGATAATGCTCTCTGTCTAACCTCTAGTGGCTTCGATGCAAGATCACGTAAAATACGAGGCGTAGCCCTACCTGAAGGGGATTACGATGCTGCTAATAAACGTTACGTGGAAATGAAAATCAAGCTGTTAACAGAACGCCTGGATGAATTTGAGAAGAAATTCATCGCACTAGAGAATACGCTTCGAATAACTATGAACGATACGTCTAAAACGATTCAGTATGTAACCGACGCTGTAGCTGACACAACGCAGGAAGATTTGTAAAAATCGTCTGGTCAAACACACGATATGCTCGGAGAAGAAAAAACGTCTGAAGAAAAGCAGCTCGTGGAGGAATTACATGCACCAGCAAGAAAAAACTTTCCGCGAAGACGTGTCATCGTACGTGGGTATGATGATTTGTGGCAGGCTGACGTAGTCGAAATGCGGCCGTATTCGCGTTTCAACAAAGGCTACAATTACATCCTCACCGTCATCGATGTGTTGAACCAGTATGCATGGGCCGTACCCTTGAAAAGTAAAACTGGCAACGAAATGGGTACAACGATCGCGAAAATCATACACGATCATAGCAGATATCCGAAAAATCTTCAGACCGACAAAGGAAGAGAATTTTACAATGTAAACGTGCAACGACTCATGGAGAAATACAACATCAATCATTATTCGACGTACTCTATTATGAAGGCCTCGGTCGTCGAACGACTCAATCGCACTCTCAAAAATAATATGTGGAAAATGTTTACACTCAATGGTAACTACAAGTGGATCGATGCGTTACCGCAACTCGTTATGAAGTACAATGCTCGAAAGCATCGTACGATTGGCATGAGGCCCATCGACGTTACTCCTGCGATCGCGGAGAAACTCTTAACCACCGTATACAGCTATGTAAAAATTGCAGCTCCTGCAAGATTCAAAGTCAATGATTTTGTGCGCGTAAGCAAATTCAAGACAATATTTGAAAAAGGTTTCACACCAAATTGGACCACCGAAGTGTTTAAAATCGTCAAGGTGCAGCAAACTTATCCTGTAACGTACCTAGTCGAGGACTCAAGTGGAAATCCAATAGCCGGAGGATTCTACGAATACGAACTGCAACGTGTTGCCAATCCAAACATATATCTCGTGGAGAAGATAATACGCAAAAAGGGCAATGATGTTTATGTTAAATGGTTGGGAATGGATAAATCTCAAAACTCGTGGATACACAAAAATAACATATTGTAATAACTTTTATAAAGTATATGAAAAATTCAATAAAGTTTATTTACAATAGGCATACCATTTTATTTATGTATACATTCACCATTCCTGATAACAATAAATTATTATATCCTGTAAACATTAACATACTCGCATTATATATAACATGCATATTTTCCAATATATATCAAATTTACATTACTACATTCATTATATCTATCCATTTTTATTTTATAACAATATATACAATGTAGCCTAACATTTACAATGCTATTTTATAATGACCACAGGGTAGAGTGTCCGTACTTTTCGGCACGATATACCGCTTGTCATCGTGTGGACTTAGAGCAATTTTTGACTCTGAAATAGTGTAAACTTCGTGCAGCTTCGATCTTATGCAAGACTGCTGACGAGTCATCTCAATTTCTTCCCGTAAACAGCGAGTGTAGTCATTGAAATTTATTGTTCGCGCGACGACATTACTTTTCACACCTTTCACCTTTTTCGTGTCTTTTTTACCATCGACTCGCAAAGCGTACATTTTTGCTCTCAATCCCACAAATTCCGTCATTACCATACCATTATTTTCATCTTTCATGAGACCGGGCACTTTCTTGTTGACTAACGGTAAACCGTACACGTTTTCCATCGGGTAATCGCTCGTATCAAATTTGTCAATGTTACGCTTCATATCGTCGTAAACGTCGTCAGACTTGATGTGGTATATGAGACTATCGGTGTCGGTATACATGACCTTACAGTTTTGCTGATACAGCGGAATCATGAATTCGTGGTGAAACTCATATAAACATGTTTTCGAAATGTCGAGTATACACATACCCACATAAATCGGCTTGTTAAATTTTACCTCCAGATTTCGCAATTCGACGGCGATAAGATTTTCCGAAAAGACACTTCGACTGTGAAAATTTGGTTTAGCGATCATTGCCTCTGCCCCATACCGTCCCTCCCACTTTGTTACAAGTTTCACGTCTACACGGTTTCGCACGTTTTCCATCGTTTTACCAAATACTGCATTGTTCATTAATTTATACAAATTTTTCTCGAAATCATTTGTAGCACGTGTTCGAAACTGTGTGTTTAATTCGATGTATGAACGCAACCAGGGGGATTGAGTGAATTTCAAAATTCTGTGTATTTTCGCTACTTTAAGTCCATGACGCATACACTGCTGCAAATTACGATGGTGTATCACGTAACGCTTCTTATCACATACGGTTGCGAGCAATTTCTCCTGGCGCTTGCCAGGTGGTTTGTCGCGTGTAGGACAAAACGGAAGGTCACTGTGCGAATCATGCAAACGTTGTGGATATTCGAGATCGACTTCGAGAACGTAGCCTACAGGCGAATCTAGCGCTATGGATAATACGTCAAAATCCGATGTGTTGTCGATCCATTGAAAATCAGCATAAGGCAAAGGTTGACACATTGCCCAACCATACAAGTTGTTCACATCGAAGTACATGAGGTATGATGATGATTTCAACGGATCGTGCGATTGCATGTACTTGTTATTAGCATGTGCATATCTGTTTGAACATTGGCTTAAGCCTCCGCGTATACCTCGCTCGATGAATAAAATCATGTCGATATCGGTCAATAATTCAAACGTAATGTGCGTATATTTCAACATGGCGTCCCAAGTATATCCCGGAAGGGTGTAATAATACGCCGGATCAAGCCCATAACTTTCAATACACGTATCACGGAAATTTTCGAAAATATCTGCTAATAACAAGACATCCGTCTTCAAATACAAATCGCTATATTCGCCAAGCGTTTGAATGGAAAACCGCTCCCAGACATTCTCAGCGTGAATGTACTCGCTCGCGCTGATCGCTTCCCCGGTCAAGGAACTGTAAAATGAGTCGCGCGGCGGCAAACACGTGTCTTCCAATCTGCTGACATGATCAATGTATTCGTACGGGAAGACACCTTTTCGTGTTAATAATGTAAAATCATCCATCGGTAGGCCACCAAATTGTGAGCGTAAAATTTTCAGTTTGTCCGTCGTTAAAAATGATGCCAATTTCTCAAGACTTGTGGTTAGAAATTTATATGAATCGATGAAGCGTAATTTAATTTGGTTTTTTGTTTCTTCGGTAGTAGTTTGAACAGTTTTCGTGAACGAAATATATTTTTCTTTTGTTATTGGAAGCACGTAAGTTTTCCCTTCGAACGCGGTGGCCACTTCCTTGATTATAAAATGCGCATCATAGCCAGACAAATTGTGAAAAACTACCGGGATGAAAAATGATTGTTTGAAATTTAGATTGCAATTCGAATGGGCGGGGCCTCTGTAACGCCCAGTTAAATGACAATGATCGCGAACTCGTGTATCGGTTTGTGCAAAATCTTCTTCACATATGTGACACTTAATCGCGCTTCGAAATTCGAGCTCCTCGTCGGATGTTAACTGTACCATGGAGATATTTGAAGATAAAATATCTTTTACATGCAATGCTGCATTTTTTAGTTCTTCGACGAACCATGCAATGCAATCGCTACTACGGTGCGATTCATATCTGCATAACGATTGATCGTATGAACAATGTACGTAGTATGCAATACTAGAAACCTCGTGGTGTTGGTACATGTTTTGTTCATTCGTTTTCGCAAGAACGCACTCAAGATCGGCGTATATTACGAATGGAAGTCGCTCCTTATGATTGAAGTTTTTAAAAGTGAGCCACTTGTTCGCATCGTTCGGTAGACGGACGGCACAGTCGTTGATCTGGCCACAGTCCACAGTGTGCCCTTGCAATTTTTGCTCCGAATGAAAGTAGTGTAGACATCTGCGAAAATAAACAAAAAATCAGTTTCGAACTAATTATTTTGATATATTAAATCATATCAAATCTACGTACCTATCACAGATGTATTTTCGATGATGCTTCTGACTTAATTGCGAGCTGACGAGCCTTGATAAATTCTTGATCCACGCGAAATGTCCAACGATGTTTTGCTGCGGATCTTCCACGTAGAGCAAATTGACATGCTTTTCTCTCTTTCGCTCACTCACGCGAATTGGAAGAGTGCTGTCGTTCTCAATGGTGTATACATTGATTGAAATGTCATTACGAATTTCAAATTTTTTAATTTGATTCAGAGTCATTGGAAACTCAATGTCTTGAACATTTAGCACTGTCAAGTAGTGTGGGTATGAAGATTCACGCGCACTGTCACGTTGGGCTGGATAAAGAGCAGCGACTACGGACCATGCGAAACATGCTTGATCACTCGATTTCACATTAACGACTGCTCTTTTCAGCATTATCGACCGCGATAACATTATGTGGCATCCCGCACGCATTGGATTATATTTATTTATATTCATAGTCAAGTTATATATTCGTGACAATTCCCACCCGCTGTCGCGTTCCTGAAACTCTTCGAGTGATGTCGAAATGGGCTCAATAACTCTTTGATCGTACCACTCGCGTAAATCAGACGTATTGAAAAGTTCATAGTTTTTAGTATTAATGCTTTTATTTGCACGCTTGTCACCCGCCACAAATTCGCCGTAAAAACGGTATTAATTTTCACACTACCATGATTGTTGATAATGGTTTGAACGCGTGAAAGCACGACATCACTAGCGTCTTTGAGAAATTGTTGAGGTTCGATGTGGTTATGATTTATGACTACACCAGTCAAGATACGACCCTCGAATGCCGTATCAATTTCTCGCCATATGAATCCATGATTGTCATGTCCAGCACCCGTGTGTATGAAACGCTGACGCACCGAATTCTTGAAGCCTTCAAGTCGTGCAATTCGGGCTACCAACGATTGACGATTTCCAATCGATAATCGCGGTCGTTTAATTCGACTTTGTTCTTCTAACGACTCGATATACTCGTCACATCGTTGATCGGACACAATGTACTCTTCAACCGAACTAATTTGAGCCCCTTGCTCGCAAAGATTTTTTTTCAATATTATCGGTCATGTCTCTGCGCGAGGCACACCGCGATCAATTCAAACATTGACTGAAAGTGTGTACCTCTCAATCACGATTTATATTCCATTTCTATAAAAACTGCATCCTTGGTGCCGTGTGCATTTTTTCGCTATATATTTTTCTGCAGACTTCACGATTTTGCTGACATGAACTTCTTCGACGGGATTCACGAAGCGCTCGCAGAATCAATCGCATAATTTTATTCTTTCGTGAATATCTCAGGCATTTTGACCTTGAGATGACACGTGATGCTGACTCGACATTTTAACGGTGCTTTTTTTTCCTATGTACGCTGAAAGTGTGTTCCTCTCAATCACGATTTATATTCCATTTCTATAATAGCTGCATCCTTGGTGCCGTGTGCATTTGTTCATTATATATTTTTCTACAGACTTTTAGATTTTTGCTGACATCAACTTTTTCAACGAGATCCGCGAAGCGCTTGCAATATCATTCGCATAATTTTATTCTTTTGCGAATGTCCCAGGCATTTTGACCTTGAGATGCAATAGATGTTCGAAGACGTGCGCGGCGGTTTTTTTTGGATTTCACCCAAACAAACCCAATTGCTTTAATCGCTGAATGTCTAAAGTGTATATGTCTATATACATGCAGATGAGTCGCTCTATCTCACATGCATGCGATGCGGTCGCTCCATCTCTCATTCTCGCTCTCTCTCTCATGCATACGTGTAATCCGATCGCTTGTCTCAGCGACACGGGTCAACCAACTTGGCTCTCTGGCGACAGTCGCTACAAGAGAGAGAGAGAGAGAGAGAGAGAGAGAGAGAGAGAGAGAGAGAGAGAGAGAGAGAGACAGAGAGAGAGAGAGAGAGAGGGAGAGAGACAGAGAGAGAGAGAGAGAGAGGGAGAGAGAGAGAGAGAGAGACAGAGAGAGAGAGAGAGAGAGAGAGGTCAGCCACTCCGCCGAGTCCCCCACCCCGCGTGACGTCATACCTCGCCCCGCGTGACGTCATACCCCTCCCCGCGTGACGTCATACCCCTCCCCGCGTGAACCCCCCGCCCCGCACCCCCCTCAGAGGACCTGCGTTAGAACCGGCCTAGCTATACTACTCTCGTCGATACGAACGGGTACAAACGATTGCTCGATATTTCAGACGGGTACAAACGTTTTCTCGTTGGTACAACCGATATACTCGTCGATACCAACGGGTACAAACGATTGCTCGATAGTACAGACGGGTACAAACGTTTTCTCGGTGGCACAAATGATATACTCGTCAGTACGAATCGGTACAAACAATTGCTCGATAGTACAGACCGGTACGAACGTTTGCTCGATAGTTCACACGGGTACAAACGTTTTCTCATTGGTACAAACGATTTACTCGTCGATACGAATAGGTACAAACGATTCCTCGATAGTTCAGACGGGTACAAACGTTTTCTCGGTGGTACAAACGAAATACTTGTCGATACGAACGGGTACAAACGATTGCTCGATATTTCAGACGGGTACAAACGTTTTCTCGTTGGTACAAACGATATACTCGTCGATACCAACGGGTACAAACGATTGCTCGATAGTACAGACGGGTACAAACGTTTTCTCGGTGGTAGAAATGATATACTCGTCAGTACGAATGGGTACAAACAATTGCTCGATAGTACAGACGGGTACAAACGTTTTCTCGTTGGTACAAACGATATACTCGTCGATACCAACGGGTACAAACGATTGCTCGATAGTACAGACGGGTATAAATGTTTTCTCGGTGGTACAAATGATATACTCGTCAGTACGAATGGGTACAAACGATTGCTCGATAGTATAGACGGGTAAAAACGTTTTCTCGTTGGTACAAAACGATATACTCGTCAGTACGAGGGGGTACAAACGATTGCATGATATTACAGACGGGTACAAACGATTGCTCGATAGTACAGACGGGTACAAACGTTTTCTCGTTGGTACAAACGATATACTCGTCAGTACGAATGGGTACAAACGATTGCTCGATAGTACAAACGAGTACAAACGTTTTCTCGTTGGTACAAAACGATATACTCGTCGATACCAACGGGTACAAACGATTGCTCGATAGTACAGACGGGTACAAACGTTTTCTCGGTGGTACAAATGATATACTCGTCAATACGAATGGGTACAAACATTGCTCGATAGGACAGACGGGTACAAACGTTTTCTCGTTGGTATAAACGATATACTCGTCGATACCAACGGGTACAACCGATTGCTCGATAGTACAGACAGGTATAAATGTCTTCTCGGTGGTACAAATGATATACTCGTCAGTACGAATGGGTACAAACGATTGCTCGATAGTATAGACGGGTAAAAAGGTTTTTTCGTTGGTACAAACGATATACTCGTCAGTTCGAGGGGGTACAAACGATTGCTTGATATTACAGACGGGTACAAAAGATTGCTCGATAGTTCAGACGGGTACAAACGTTTTCTCGTTGGTACAAACGATATACTCGTCAGTACGAATGGGTACAAACGATTGCTCGATAGTACAGACGGGTACAAACGTTTTCGCGGTGGTACAAACGATATACTCGTCGATACGAACGGGTACAAACGATTGCTCGATAGTACAGTCGAGTATAAACGTTTTCTCATTGGTACAAACGATTTACTCGTCGATACGAATAGGTACAAACGATTCCTCGATAGTTCAGACGGGTACAAACGTTTTCTCGGTGGTACAAACGAAATACTCGTCGATACGAACGGGTACAAACGATTGCTCGATATTTCAGACGGGTACAAACGTTTTCGCGTTGGTACAAACGATATATTCGTCGATACCAACGGGTACAAACGATTGCTCGATAGTACAGACGGGTACAAACGTTTTCTCGGTGGTACAAATGATATACTCGTCAGTACGAATGGGTACAAACAATTGCTCGATAGTACAGACGGGTACAAACGTTTTCTCGTTGGTACAAACGATATACTCGTCGATACCAACGGGTACAAACGATTGCTCGATAGCACAGACAGGTATAAATGTTTTCTCGGTGATACAAATGATATACTCGTCAGTACGAATGGGTACAAACGATTGCTCGATAGTATAGACGGGTAAAAACGTTTTCTCGTTGGTACAAACGATGTACTCGTCAGTACGAGGGGGTACAACCGATTGCTTGATATTACAGACGGGTACAAACGATTGCTCGATAGTACAGACGGGTACAAACGTTTTCTCGTTGGTACAAACGATATACTCGTCAGTACGAATGGGTACAAACGATTGCTCGATAGTACAGACGGGTACAAACGTTTTCGCGGTGGTACAAACGATGTACTCGTCGATACGAACGGGTACAAACGATTGCTCGATAGTACAGTCGAGTATAAACGTTTTCTCATTGGTACACACGATTTACTCGTCGATACGAATAGGTACAAACGATTCCTCGATAGTTCAGACGGGTACAAACGTTTTCTCGGTACAAACGATATACTCGTCGATACCAACGAGTACAAACGATTTCTCGATAGTACAGACAGGTATAAATGTTTTCTGGGTGGTACAAATGATATACTCGTCAGTACGAATGGGTACAAACCATTGCTCGATAGTATAGACGGGTAAAAACGTTTTCTCGTTGGTACAAACGATATACTCGTCAGTACGAGGGGGTACAAACGATTGCTTGATATTACAGACGGGTACAAACGATTGCTCGATAGTACAGACCGGTACGAACGTTTTCTCGGTGTTACAAACGATATACTCGTCGATACGGACGGGTACTAACGATTGCTCGATAGTACAGACGGGTAGAAACGTTTTCTCGTTGGTACAAACGATAAACTCGTCAGTATGAACGGGTACAAACGATTGCTCGATAGCACAGACGGGTACAAACGATTTATCGGCGGCACAAACGATATACTCGTCAGTACGAGGGAGTACAAACGAGTACTTGACATTACAGACGGGTAGAAACGATTGCTCGATAGTATAGACGGGTACTAACGTTTTCTTGGTGGTACAAACTATATACTCGTTGATACCAACGGGTACAAACGATTTCTCTGTGGTACAAACGATATACTTGTCGGTACGAAGGGAAATAAAAAAATCAAAAAATCGAAATTTTTTTTTCAAAATAAATTTTGCAAAAAAAAAATTCAAAAAAAAAAATTTCGACGGTACAAACGGGTACAAACGATTCTCTTTCCATTCGCGTTTATTAAAATTGTTTTGCTCTAAATGGGTTGCGGTCCATTTTTCCATACCCTCGTACTATTTTCCCCCTTAAGGTACAAACGAAATTAAAGGCGGTACAAACGGGTACAAACCGAGTACAAACGAATGCAAAAAAAAAATTACTTTCTGTAAAGTCAGTTGCCAAGTTCACACAGGTGCACCCGCCGCCCCCAGCTGAGACTCGTTAACGCCCTGAATCAGAGACGTCACGGCCTCGGTGAGGGCAACGGGCCCACCTCCGGCCAACGCATCGTGGTCTAAGGCCGCCGCCGCCCCCGCCAGGGCCGCGCCGTACTCTGCCCAGTCCGCGTCGACGGCCCGCTACCTGCGAACAGGCAGCGGGAGGTCGGCAGCTCCGTCCGTCCGGACAAGGGTTACGCCGATGGCGTTGTGGTCCGAGTGTACCAGGTCGGGCAGGACCTCCCACCCGACTCAGTACAATCCCTCCATGCCCCTGCCCAGAGTGACGTCGATGTCCGACCGGCCCACAGGCCCGTCGAACGTGAACTCCCGAGACGGCTCGTTCAAGACCTCCAGGTCCCAAGCGACGATGAAGGTCTCGAACTCACGGCCCCTGACAAAGTACCAAAAACGCCGCGTACCCACACCGTAGCACCCCCCTCCCCACCAGGGACGACGACAACCGCGGCATCCAACGAGGAATCAACCAGCACAAAGGCAGGTTTGCCGTCGACGCTCTGAAAAACCCGCATCCACGCCGGGATCCCCGCCACAACGCCACCCGCCCTCAGGTAGGGTTCCTGCAGGAGGGCGGCACCGTAGCGGCCGTCGACGAGCACCCGACCGAGGTCCGCCATCACGGCCCTCGAACGCCGGCAATTGACCTGGAGGACGCGGAGCC
Organism: Ophion ellenae; assembly: GCA_963210295.1. Lineage (NCBI taxonomy): Eukaryota > Metazoa > Arthropoda > Insecta > Hymenoptera > Ichneumonidae > Ophion > Ophion ellenae. Next base: position 1,316,321 of record OY723386.1, on the reverse strand, counting down.
CGACGGGCCCCGCACCCCCCATCCCACCAGCGACCCCCCGTGCGGGGGACCGGCTAGCCATTATCGGCTCTAGCGGCCAGGCGGCCCCGCTCCTCCGCGGCGTCGGCCCTGGCACGCACGATCACCGCCTGATAGAGCGGGCACGCACCGTCCATCGCACGATGGTTTGCCGCCAGTCCGGCCTCCCCGCAGTTGCGCAGCGGGGAGGCTGCTTCCGCTCCGGACAGCTCGCAGCCGGGTGGCTGCCACCGGCACACCAGCCGCACACCACCTCCTTCTTCCGGAAGAAGGCGGCGGTGTGGCCAAAGCCGAGGAACCGGTAGCACCGGTCCGCCTCCACGTAGTCCCGGACCACGCATGAATGCCACCCGAGGAAAACGCGGCCCCTTGCCACAAGGGCAGCCGCTGCCTCGGGCGTAACCTCCAGGGTCCAGTGAGGACCCCGGCCACCCGCCTGCCTTCCACCAAACCTACGCGCGACCTTAACAGCCGCGCGGAACTCCTCTCCCCCAATGCTGAGGATACACTGGGCGCGCAGGGCGGTGAGGACCACCTCCTTCGACTGGTCCTCGGGCACCGAGAGGACGGCCACCCTCATCCGGGGGGGGGCTCCGTCGCCGTCATGGAGAGCCCTCCCTCACGTATCGCCTCGGTCTCCCGGACGAACTCGAGGTCCTTTGCGGACTTCGTGTCCACCAGGACGCCGTCCTGAACAGTCCTCACCGCCGTGACGCAAACGGCCGCCTCTCCAGGAGTCACCAGCCCTTTCAATTTCTCCTTTACGGCGGCCGGGGTCATGGTTCCCTCCGCCGCTTTCACAAAGACCGCGTGTTGGGCAACACGCGCCGTGGCCGGGGCCATAAGGCCGAACGCCGGCAGGGGCGGGCCGCGACGCTGGGCCCACCCCCCACCCCGGGCGGCAAACGCCCACGGGACTCACCGCGAGCAGCGGTCTCCTCCTTCCTCCTTCTTCGCCAGACGTGTTGTGACATCCGGGAGGGATGAGAGCATAAAACTTTCGTTTCCCTTTTTCTTGCCTACGCCAAGCGCAATAGCACGGGATGAGGGTAGAAGGAGAATGTGTGAAACGGGTGTTCTAGGTCTCGAGTGCCGAGATGGTCAAGAGTTATGTGAGTGATTGCGACAGATGTAGTTACCGTTTACAAATTTTCGTTTATTACCAAGTGCCGTCCACTTGGCCGGTCGGAAACATGGGAAGAGTACAGTTCGGCGGATTAAGAAAATGATACAGTTAGCTTACCTTTGCTGAATGACGGTCCTTCGGACTTGGGTGAAAGGGCCTTCACTCTCTGCCTGTTACGCTCGCTTGTACAATGTCTGTCGATGGGCCGCACACACGCTGTGTTTACAATGGTGCCGCAGATGGGTCAGAGGGTCACTGCGCGGGTGTGAAGAGCGCAGAGAAGATTCACAATGCTTTTCGAAGTGAATAGATATGCAAATGGATGATCGAAAAACAGAGTTGGATTGTTAAACGCGGAATAGAGTTACGAATCGCGATACAAGGTTGGAGTCGATAGAAGAGATCTTTCTGGTTCGGATGATGATGCTGAACTGATTTTTCTTTAATCCTCTGGACCTTCCCGCTCCAGATTTCCCTTCTTGGGTGGAGTAGGAGAAAAAGGGGGTTTTTGTTTTTACTCTATTTTAACCAATCGGAGCGGTCGACGTGGGAGACAGTTCTTTGTTTCTTGGAGTCTAGGCGCATGAAATTAATTAAAAAGCGACCAATCGGAATGAAGCTATTCCGTGCGAGTTTTCGTAGAAAAAACGCATGAGATTGTGTTTGTTTATCTAAAGTCTAGGGCCCGGCGCCGAGTCGCCCCGCGATAGTGCAGTTGCTATGCGCCTCATAGCCCTTCCATGTGCATTTTATTTTTCGTCGCGGCCCGTTTTTATGACCGAGTCGAGTGGACTTTTCCGGCGGTCTTGGTCTATTCTTGGTTCCCACACGGATTTAAGAATCGGAGCTCAGCTATGCCTTCGCCGGCGGGTGAACTTTGGGTCATCTGCCTTGCAGTATGATAATTTTTGTTTTACGACTTTTCCGAGAAAGCGTGCCTAAAACTATGTTCTCGTTGGATTCGAGTGGGTAAGGAGGGTCGTATGAAAGTACGCCCGACGCTCGCTTATTATCGATGCAATCGATGCAATGTAACCTACATTGCAGCTGGGGTATGTCTAAGCTTAAGAAGATACAAGAATGTGTCGAAAAATGTGAATGCCATATTCGTTTAATGGTTATTCACGATTTCCATGGGAAATCGCTCAGGCCAGCGTTTTCGCCGGATTTCAACAAAGTAGGAGAAGGAAAACGTAATATTTTTATGCGCTTTGCTCGCGACGTTACACCTCCCCCCTTTAGGATTGAGCGTCTCGCTCGATCAGTCATTGAGGGTGGTCATCAAAAATATAACGGCACGATAGTATGCATTGGCATTGTCATTGATCGACTTACAATTTGACTTAAATATATTCGAAGGTTGGTATCTATTATGACGGTGAAACTTATAGTTATCTTGCGCTGAGGAGGTACGCATGAATTTCATTATCGACTTATAAGAAAGCGTATGTGTTTCTTTTAAAAAGATCTTTGTAAAGAGATTTTTGGTTTCCTTTTTTTAAATTATGTATATATGTTTTTTTCCCCTTTTTTTACATCACTGTAAGATGTATATTTACGCGGTTTCTTCTTTTTTTTTCTTTACGAATAGAGACTTATTAACTCATTCCAATTTATCTTACTTGACAAGGTTAAAAGAACAATAGTAATGAGGATAGAGAAAAACGTTATTAGGCATGACTAAAAGGATCGTTTTGATACTCGAATGTCTTCTCGTGCGAACTGAAAGGAAAGGAACGTGTTTTAGGACGTTGATCGTACCTTAAACGATCGGAGATGTTAATGTAGAGATCATGTGTTACTGCGTTGGTCTTGACTTGATACTTTGGTTCGACAGAAGGAGATGTGACGAGTTTAGAGTTCTTGACCAGTTCCACGGTTGACGTTTTCTTCTTAGGTCACCTAGCCAGGTGCATCAGGAGGTGCGTAACCGAGTCCCATACTGCACCGATGAGGTAGACCGACCAGCCGTAGACAGTGTATAGGCTGTACGTATAGATCACCGTATCCATGTGTGCCATCACCGTGCCATGTTGTTTATGGCAGTGGGCTGCTCTACAGGAAACATGATTTGTTTTCGTACGTTGTCGATGTCTTCTGCGGAATAGATCCCATATGGTAGTTCTGGGTTGGTGTATTGCCAAGTAGACTTCGTCGACGGCTTCATGTTTGCAGGTAGTATGGCTTTGACAGGAGCAGGTATGAATTTGTACCCGATGTCTCCGTAAAGGTAACCCCTCTAAAAACTTTTAATAAGTAAAAAAGAACGCCAAGTAAAAAAAAATTGACCGTATAAAAATTCTGATTTAACTCTAAATAGTTCTTATTTGAATTCAAACAATGGCGCTATTATATTTATCAATTCAGGCGTACAAAAAAGTGAAATATTTTTTTTATTGAATAGCCTAGCAAGCTTACTAGAAATGTTGTACACAAAATTGTTAAATCTTCAGAATAACATTTTTCCAAATATTTTGTTTTCATTTTATAAAATCATATTACTATTGTAACATAAAATCAATTCAGGCGTACAAAAAAAGTGAAATATTTTTCTTATCAAATAGCCAAGCAAGCTTACTAGAAATGTTGTACACAAAATTGTTAAATCTTCAGAATAACATTTTTCCAAATATTTTGTTTTCATTTTATAAAATCATATTACTATTGTAACATAAAATTGATATCACCGTTATATAACTGTACAACGTACGTACCACACAGGTAAACTGGAAATGCTGTGCAACGACTTGGCGTGCATGGTTAAGGAAAAAAGCTCGGGAAGGTACACAGTTTTCCGTTCCTACTGCCTGCATATACAACTTTTATGACTATGTATGTATGTGTGTGTGTGTGTGTGCGCGCGCGCGCGTGTGTGTGTGCGTGTATTTTCAATCGCAACATCGCATCAACTGCCGGGGTTATTAGCAATGCGATTTCTTGCCGCTTGCGCTAGCGTTATTCGAACGGGATAACATTGATATCGGTGTTATTGGCGTATTTATCGGTCCACACAATTCACGTCACCGAGTCAGAGCTACATTATATCAATTATTAATAAGTATTCGACTGTATCCGGGCAAACCATCGAATATGGCGTAATGAGTGTCACCAGTAATACCTAGATATTTCTTTTTCCACCATTAAGACGACGGCACCGTAATTCTACCCTGAAACTTGCCGATGCTGTGGCTTAAAGACGGATACTGTTAACGATTACACTAAAGTCTCTGTGACAAAATATATTTCATATAATGAATAAAATTGTGTGTTAGAGGAGAAAGTTCATACTTACATATATCATATTAAATTGTGCAAACAAAAAAAGATTTCGAGTATCGTGCGGTCTAATACGGATCAAATCAAGATTTAAACTTGCAGCAGCTTGTTCACTGAGTTCAGTAGTTGGGAAGACGAAATCCTTCGCCGAGCTTTTTTCCTTAACCATGCACGCCAAGTCGTTGCACAGCATTTCCAGTGTACCTGTGTGGTTTAATAAAATTAATTTAAAAAAATATTTCACTTTTTTGTACGCCTGAATTGATTTTATCTTACAATAGTAATATGATTTTATAAAATGAAAACAAAATATTTGGAAAAATGTTATTCTGAAGATTTAACAATTTTGTGTACAACATTTCTAGTAAGCTTGCTTGGCTAATTAATAAAAAAAATATTTCACTTTTTTTGTACGCCTGAATTGATAAATATAATAGCGCCATTGTTTGAATTCAAATAGGAACTATTTAGAGTTAAATCAGAATTTTTATACGGTCAAATTTTTTTTACTTGGCGTCCTTTTTTACTTTTTACAAGTTTTTAGAGGGGATTTCATATGTTTTTGAAAGGAGAAAAATCTTTTTTTCGTTTAGCTTCAGTCTAAAGAGTGAATTTGAAATGATTGTCGTCGAATATCCATAAGTCGAATATCTATAAGTCGATTATCCATAAGTCGAATATCCATAAGTACGAATACCCATAAGTATGGATATCCATAAATCGAATATCCATAAGCCGATTACCCATAAGGGAGTGTAGAGTAAAAACGTATGCCAGAAATGGCGGGAGGTAGAGATAAGTGAGCTTGTTTGGGTTCCCTCTATACTCACTTTTCCTCTACCTCCCGCCATTTCTGGCACTCATTTCTACTGTATACTCTCTAATGGATATTCGTACTTATGTATATTCGACTTATGGATATTCGACTTACGGATAGTCGTACTTATGGATAATCTACCCCAATCGAATTTTCGATAGTCTTCACGTTTTTAGTTCTCCATACCCAAAGATGTATATTTTTTGTGTGAAGGATTTAAGAGAAATCAATATTTTTATCCTGTCAACACTTAGAGCTCTAAGAATTTTTCCATTACGTATGTTTGATACACGACAAATTTCTATTTGTTGCATTTCGATACCTGCAGGTATGCAGTTTTTTTTAAATCTGCGATCAAGATAATACACCCTCGTGTGCCTTCACAATACCTTCAGCCCAACAATACCTATCGTCACACATTTCTCGTTGTCCTCGAGCAATTTGAAGTTCATATTTCTTAATATACAGTAACTGAAAAAAATAAACATTTTTCGTAACCTGTGGTCGATCCAAGAGAATTCCATATTTCTTGGCGGTTCGTTCTCTTTAGTACGAAGTATTATGTAGACGCACTCATTGCCCTGCTTGCCGCTGTGTTCACAATTTCATAGAATTGTTTGAAGTCTGAATTTGCGACATGAAGAACCTTCGTTAAATTGACTATTGGCCCTAAGAAGGGCCATTTGATTTCCCACTCATGGGCAGCTCTCCATCATCACTGTGGATTCAGCAACGTAGATGCTTTAAATAATATGAAGCACGTAGAGCGCATACCTGTCCAAGCGCTTGCAGCAGCGGATGCGCTAAACTCACGAACAAGCAGCGTATTACACCTATAAATTCAGTGGTAAATAGTTAATACATAAAATATACATGTTACATTTGCGCTAAAAATAATGTTCGTCTATCTATTTGACGTCGTTTGGCAAAGTTTCGACGGGATCTGAAGAGCCGTTTCAGAGATGTTTGGGTATCTATAATTGTTCTACCATACCGACCGCGATAAGGTGTCATTCCGTCTTAACGTGGACATAGCGTACTTACTGTCGATCTGATTGGTCCGATCCCGACCGATATTGCGCTG
>OY723386.1:1247500-1305000 GCA_963210295.1 Ophion ellenae | reverse complement strand
GGGCAGTAATATCGGGAATATCCGATCGAGGCCCTGGGAACCGTTCCGAGCACCGATTTTATCTTTGTTAAATAAACAAAGCTCCTAGCGTCGTTCTTGTGGCATCGTTAGACTTCTCGACCCAATCTGACCGAAAGTAGGATAAAATCGCAGGCGAATTCGGGGCAGTAATATCGAGAATGTCCGATCGAGCCCCTCGGAACCATTACGAGCACCGATTTTATCATTGTTAAATAATCAAAGCTCCTAGCGTCGTTCTCGCGGCATCGTCAGACTTATCGACCCAATCTGACCGGAAGTAGGATAAAATCGTAGCCGAATTCGGGGCAGTAATATCGAGAATGTCCGATCGAGGCCCCGGGAACCATTCCGAGCACCGATTTTATCGGTGTTAAATAAACAAACCTCCTAGCGTCGTTCTCGCGGCATCGTCAGACTGCTCGACCCAATATGACCGGAATTAAGATAAAATCGGAGACAAATTCGGGGCAGTAATATCGGGAATGTCCGATCGAGGCCCCGGGAACCGTTCCGAGCACCGATTTTATCTTTGTCACATAAACAAAGCTCCTAGCGTCGTTCTCGCGCTATCGTCAGACTTCTCGACCCAATTTGACCGGAAGTAGGATAAAATCGGAGACGAATCCGGGGCAGTAATATCGGGAATATCCAATCGAGGCCCTGGGAACCGTTCCGAGCAGCGATTTTGTCTTTGTTAAATGAACAAAGCTCCTAGCGTCGTTCTCGCGGCATCGTCAGACTTCTCGACCCAATCTGACCGGAAGTAGGATAAAATCGGAGCAGTAATATCGAGAATGTCCGATCGAGGCCCCGGGAACCATTCCGAGCACCGATTTTATCATTGTTAAATAAACAAAGCTCCTAGCGTCGTTCTCGCGGCATCGTCAGACTTCTCGACCCAATCTGACCGGAAGTAGGATAAAATCGGAGACGAATTCGGGGCAGTAATATCGGGAATGTCCGATCGAGGCCCCGGGAACCATTCCGAGCACCGATTTTATCTTTGTTAAATAAACAAACCTCCTAGCGCCGTTGTCGCGGCATCGTCAGACTTCTCGATCCAATCTGACCGGAAGTAGGATAAAATCGGAGCCAAATTCGGGGCAGTAATATCGAGAATGTCCGATCGAGGCCCCGGGAACCATTCCGAGCACCGATTTTATCTTTGTTAAATAAACATAGCTCCTAGCGTCGTTCTCGCGGCATCGTCAGACTTCTCGACCCAATCTGACCGGAAGTAGGATAAAATCGGAGCCGAATTCGGGGCAGTAATATCGAGAATGTCCGATCGAGGCCCCGGGAACCATTCCGAGCACCGATTTTATCATTGTTAAATAAACAAAGCTCCTAGCGTCGTTCTCGCGGCATCGTCAGACTTCTCGACCCAATCTGACCGGAAGTAGGATAAAATCGGAGCCGAATTCGGGGCAGTAATATCGAGAATGTCCGATCGAGGCCCCGGGAATCATTCCGAGCACCGATTTTATCGGTGTTAAATGAACAAACCTCCTAGCGTCGTTCTCGCGGCATCGTCAGACTTCTCGACCCATTCTGACCGGAATTAAGATAAAATCGGAGACAAATTCGGGGCAGTAATATCGGGAATGTCCGATCGAGGCGCCGGGAACCGTTCCGAGCACCGATTTTATCTTTGTCAAATAAACAAAGCTCCTACCGTCGTTCTCGCGGCATCGTCACACTTCTCGACCCAATCTGACCGGAAGTAGGATAAAATCGGAGACGAATCCGGGGCAGTAATATCGGAAATATCCGATCGAGGCCCTGGGAACCGTTTCGAGTACCGATTTTATCTTTGTTAAATAAACAAAGCTCCTACCGTCGTTCTCGCGGCATCGGCCGACTTCTCGACTCAATCTGACCGGAAATAAGATAAAATCGGAGACGGATTCGGGGCATTACTATCAGGAATTTCCGATTGGAGCCCCTAGAAACGTTTCGAATACCGATTTTATCTTTGTTAAATAAATAATGCTCCTCCCCTCGCTTTCTCAGGATCGTCATTTGGGACGTCATTTGGGAGTCCCAATCATGAGATTGGGACTTCTCGACCCAATCTGACCGGAAATAAGATAAAATCGGAGACGAATTCGGGCCAGTAGTGTCAGGAATGTCCGATCTGTGCTCCGAGAACCGTTGCGAGCACTGATTCTATCTTTGTTAAATAAATCATGCTCCTTCCGTCGTTGTCGCAGCATCGTCAGATTTCTCGACTCAACCTGACCCATTGCGGAGCAAATGCTATCCCGCGATTCGCAAACCTGGGTCGTTTTCATCCCGCCCAAGATCATTTTCTTCACTTAATAGTTATTTTTAAAAAATCGAAAATAAGGAACAAAACAACCTTATTATTCCTGTAGAAGTACGGTCTAAAGATCGACCATGATTTTTTTCAGATTTTTTCCACTGACAATTGTTGGTTTGGCAGTGCTAAAACGAAAACGACCCAGTTTCACGGGATTAATGTGCCTGAAATACGTTTATGGATTGAGGTTTAAGATAATCGATTGGACTTGATCTATAGATTGCGAACTTTATCGGAAATAATGTCAATTTCGAAAATGTTTGCGGATTTCATGGTCCGCAAACAATTTTCCTCATCATTTGCAGATTCGCTAATAACTTTCGCAATAAATAATTCTATCAATACATTTTAAAGTAATTTCACGTGAAATTATTATTTTTTGCCAAATTATACGAGCATTTTTATTTTTGACTTTTTCATAAAATATTCAAAAATTCTGTACCTACAACATGTGAAGATAATTTATGCAACATTAATAAACAACAATCTCGTAATATTTGGTAAAAATTAATAATTCCACGTCAAATTACTTTAAAATGTATTGCTAGAATCATTTATTCCAAAAGTTGTTAGCGAATCGCAAATGATTGAAAATCGTATTTTCAGTGCATGGAGTCCTCGAACATTTTATAAATTGACATTATTTTGAATCAAGTTGTCAGATAGGGACACATTCAGGTCCCTCGGCTCGACCGCGTATCATCGGACTCTGAACCAACTTCCTGTGACAGCCGACCATTCGGAAGTTGCAGCTGTGACGTCAGCAGACTAGCACTTCCTATAGCACTGTCGTGCCTGACTTAGCTCGTTTGTTCCACTGATTCAATTCCGATTTATACACTTTTATCGTATGTTAGATAATTTTTTCTCCATGACGGGGAGCACAAATAAAGTTTTTCGGGAGTGTGCCGTATTCGGAATTTTATAAACTTCATTCTCCTGCACGGAAAATGGATTTTTTATTCTTTTCTAGAATACGCTATTTTCTCTGGCAAATGCTATTCATGACAAAAATACCATATATTTTTTTTCAAAGAAAGCGTGAAAAACCATTTACAATCATATTTTTTCAGTCGCAAAATCACCGCGCAAGACCCTCTAAAAACACCTGTCCACCTTATAAAAGTCACCCTATATATATATATATATATATATATATATATTGTAACGTGTTTTTTTTTGGTAACCCTCCGCTGGCCCGCCGGGCCCCTTGGTGCTTGGCGAGGGCGTCCTCCGGCTCGGCGCCACCATCGTCGCCACGACACGATTCCGTAGGGTCCTGAGTAGCTGTATATTATTTACTAATTTTGTCTGTATTTCTTTTTATTTTTCTTTATGATGTAATGTAAACCCGATGCCGAGGTTTCTCCCGCGGGAGGAAGTACGCGTCGTCAAGAAAGGAAACATCCGGGACACCGAGGATGGCGGAGTCGAATTTTCGTTTTGGGCTGAGGATCGAGAAAGCGCGAGAGGCTCGTAGGCGGCTGGACGCTCGGGGAGGCCAAGATTCCCGCGAAAAACTCCAGCGTTCGCGACTCCCTCCTCATCCGGAGAGAGTATCTTATCGAGGCCGGACCCGTGCGTTGACTTTTTATTCCCCCTCCCCCGCTGCGAGGTCTCTCTCAACCCGTGTAACCCGGAGGATCGAAGGGTTGCGGTTATTGGTCCCGCCAAGACCCGAGATTCGTGAGAGCTAGCGCACGGATTTTATTCTTTCGTTCCGGGAGTTACGAAATTCGAAATTCGCGCTATAATCGTAGGCGAACTCCCGAAACAATCGGCACGAGACTGCCCTCTCGCGCGAAGCGAAAGATAAAGGAGAGGAGCGGGGAGGAGCAGGGGTACGCGTCTCGCGCGCCGGCCGGCTTGCCGGACAGCTTCTCGCAAGGTACCGAGCCGGAAGGACGTGTGACGACCAACATAAGGTGGCCAGCTACTCTCTCCCGGTGAGCCCAGCGTTGCCCGCAGCAATAAACCGCGTAGATTTCTGACCGCGTGGTCGATCCTCGATCTCGGGTATCTTTTGTTCGTGGCCACGGCCTCTATCGCGTCTCATCAAGTATAAACTCCCATTTCACGTAGCTAGCGCGTATTATCGGGAAATCGCGTCGTGGTTGCGCGCGGGAAGCTCAATTTCGTGTCGCGACGAGCTTCGGCTCGAATATTTCGTTAGTCTGTAAAAAGTGTGAGTGAATGTGTGCCTGCTGAAATTGGGACGTGTCGTCTTCGGTGACCCCTTGGCCTGCGGCGAGGCTTGTGCAAGGGGAAAGGGGGAGAGATCGCCCTTAGGTCGGGACTTCTTTACGGAGAGTCGGCCTCCCGTTTATCATCGGGTCGCGGGTTCGAACCCGTGCGGACTCCCGTCTACCTTAACTGTATCTACCGGGTGCCCCTTTCCCCAGTGTGGGGATTTATCCCGGCTTCGTCGTGGGGGAGAGGTTGCTGAGCATCGACGTCCATGTAAGTAACGACCGGGGTAATTTTCCGGGATAATTCTGTCTTTATTTTAACGCTCGGCCGGGTAACCGATTAGCGGGGGCCCGGTTTTATAATATTAGTGTGGCCGGTAGGGGAGAGAGGAGAGGCCAAAACGAGCTCGACGTTTATTGTGCGTGTGTGTAGGCCCCGGTCGGAATTGGTGTGTGTGAGTGTGCGCGCGAGAGTAATTGTCTCGCGACATTTCGCGCGTATTGTACATATCTTGTTTTCTGATTTTTGTCCCGTGTTCCTTGCGAAGGAGGGGAATTATTAACGACCGGTAAAATAAATTCCCTGACGATAAATTTCTTGGCGCGCGTGATTGACACCTGACCCATCCCCTCTACCTTATCCACGAGGCTGCAGTTTGGCCGGACACTGCGTTCCCTTTTCTCATCCCGACAAGCCGATTTTCGGCTGGCGCCCTATATAAATTGTCGGGACGGGCGGAGGGGAGTTTTGTGACTCTCTCGGTCCTTTTTCCCCAGCTCCCTCGATTTTGCGGTCACAAATTTGGCGCCCAACGTGGGGCCGTGTCATTGCGCGCAGAAAATTTTATTTTACCTTGACGAAGATAAATTTGAATTTATTCGCGATATTTCGTCTCCTTCGCAACCGTCTTTATCGTGTTCGTGTATAAGTCTTTTTTTTGTGTGTCAATATCGTGGTCGTCAATTTGTTTCCGTCCTCTAGAAAAAAAAAATATATAATAATTTTCAGCGAGAGATCGAAGGAAATATTTTCGAGGCCTCGAGTATCGTGTGCTCGAGGTTCCTCGCGTCGCTAAGCCGAGTTTTTTTTTTCTTCTCACTCGGCCGGTGAGTCCAGCGCGGGCTCTTGCCGAGTGGCCTGACGCTCGCGCTCTACATGTCAACCTTGTGTTTACGTTTTTTTGCCTTCGCACCTTATAGATCCCGAAACTGAAGCGAGCGTTCAACGACATCCCGAGCAGGGAAAAATTCATCGATATTCCCGTCTACCGGGTGACCAGAGAGAAAGACTGGGAAAGTACGACGAAGCGTTCCCGTTATACCGGGTGTAGCGAAACGAGTGGCTAAGGAAAAATGCCTGACACGTAAGCTTGGCTTTGGCTTGTTGCTTCGCTTATCTCGTGGGAATTTATTTATTTATTTATTTATATATATATTTTTTTTTTTTTTTGATCTTATTACATTCTATTAAACGTTGTTTTATTTTTCTTCCTTCTTTCTTTTCTCTTTCTTTCTTTCTTTCATTTTCTTTCTCGCTTTCTTTGGTGGTGACGATATTGTACAAAATTTTTATTCGTTTATCGATTTATTTGTTCTATTTATTTTATTTATTTTACAACCCCATTTTGTTTGATTGATTTGTATTTAATTGTGATTGTTATTCTGATATTCGATTTATTTGTTAGACACGTATTTATTTTATTTATTGTATTTATTTTATTTATTTTATTTCGTTTAATTATTTTGTTATTTATTCGTCATATTAGTTTTTGTTCATTTTTTTTTTTTTTTTTTTTTTAATTTATTTTCTTTTTCTTTTGAATTCTCTTTATTTTTGGACGTCACCCGCTTATTGACCACTTATTGATTCGTAAATTTTCCAATTTTACGATTTGACTATCGTTCGTTTACTTATTTATTTATTTATTTACTGATTTATTTGTTCTATTTATTTTATTTGTTTACAACCCCATTTTATTTGATTGACCTGTATGTAATTGTGATTGTTACTGAGATATTTTATTTATTTGTTAGGCACGTATTTATTTGATTTAGTGTACTTATTTTATTTATTTCGTTAATTTTATTATTTATTCGTTACGTTCAATTTAATCGCGTACTTTTTTTTATTTTTATTCTATTGTGTTCTATTTTAGTTCCTTTGATATTATTTTATATTATTATTATTATTATTATTATTATTATTTTTTTTTCTCTTCTCTTTATTTTTGGTCGTCACTCGCTTTTAGTTGATCCAAACTGGATTCGTGAATTCTGCCAAGATTACCGTTCTGATATTTTACGTTTTGATTATTGCGTGTTTGACTGTTTCTTTTATTTTTCTTTCTTCTTGATTATTTTTTTTGTTGTGTACGATTTCGTGACAGACTTGCTGCTTCGCTATCTCCCGCCCCGTCATTATTATTTTTCTTTTATTTATTTATTTTTTTTTCTACCGCCTTGCACGCGGCTCGCTTAAACGTCACTCGTACACCACGGGTTGATTAGTGACGCACCGCTTTTTTTTTGCTGCCGCTTTGCTAGTAACACCTAGGTCACTCGTTAGTCTCGCGGAAATGGACGCGACCGGCGAACAGGTCAACCTCCCGCGCAGGGAGCGTCTAACGACGGACCGATTACGCTGCGAGCTCGAGCGGCGCGGGCTGCCCATTACAGGGACGCGCGATGAATTATTCGAGCGGTTAGATTATGTTCTTCGCCGTCCATTTAGCCCCGAATTAGACGATACCGGCTTTACCCGATTTCGGGATCGAGTGGTGCTGCCGTTCGCAGACTCGGTAAGGATGGGAGTCCCTCCGGTTGAACGGCCGTCCGAGGATCGGATGAACCGAACCTTGGAGGACCCCGTCATTACCACCCGCCGGGGTTCGAGTGTCACTTTTCCGCCAGTCGGCCGGGAGGCAACGTCAAGCTACCCGCCGTCCAGTCATTCGCCCTCGGGATATGCGAGACCCTCGGGATCGGTGACGATTCCGATTGAGGCCGAGTCGGGGGCGCACTCCGGTTCTGCACCGGAGGGTTATACGGTGATCCCCCGGGCGGAGGCCCGAGGACCTTGGGTCAATCACCCGCCGCCTTTTCAGGGTTCCGGGTCGGGGAGTACCATCCCGCCCGAAACAGCGAATCATGAGATCCCGAACGTTGGCCGTTCGCAGTTGGCGGATCCAGGGGATCCGTCCAACAGGTCGACCCCACTCTTAAAGGAAGGGTTCCCTCGTAACCCCATTTTACCAGCACGGTCCGCTTACGAAATTCTACGTAAGTGGGACCTGAAGTTCAACGGGAACCCGGGCGAAGATATTGAGGCTTTTATTGCCCAGGTGGAGGAACGCCGCGCGATGGTGGCCGTATCGGACCACGACTTAATTAATTGCTTCCCGACCTTTTTAGGCGGGATCGCTACTTATTGGTTTCGCAATAAGAAACCGTCCATTCATTCATGGGGCGACTGTGTGTCGTCTCTCCGGGTTAGATTTGGGGACCCTAATTTTCAGTTCACGTTGCGAGATCAGATTTCCCGTAGAGGTCAGGGAGAGTACGAGTCGGTATCTAATTTCCTCACCTGCATGAGGGTCATGTTCGACCGAGTCGAGCCTAGGATGGGGGAAGAAGAGCGGCTCAACTATGCCCACCGAAACCTCCTGCCTCGGCTGCGCATTCTTATTCTGCGCAGGGTAGTCCACACCTTAGACGATCTGGAGGAGATCGCATCAGAGCTCGAAAGGAGTCGGGAGACGGTTGAAGGGACGCCCATCCCTCCGGAGAAGTTCGTCTTCCCGGACTTGGCTTACCGACCCCCTCGACCGAAGGGCCGTGCAATGGTCCAGTTCAACCAGGAGGTTATTCCGCCTCCCAGAGTTCCCGGTGGACGGGCCGTTGCCGGATTACCGCGCTTCCCTGGTACGGTTCCACGCTTCTTTCCTCCGAATACGTCAGCGCAACCGACTATGTTGCCGACTGCGGGGACTGGCCCCGGCGTAAGGCCTCCAGGGGAAGTTTGCTGGAATTGCCGTGGGACGGGACACCGTTCAAGGGAATGCCGGGAGCCGCCGCAGGTTCATTGTTTCCGTTGTGGCAAACCGGGAGTGACCACGCGGCAGGCTCATGGTTGTCCGGGAAACTCCTCTCGGGGTCGCCGATGAGGGCCTGCGCGTCCCCCCGGGTTTCTTCTTTGGCCCAAACAATATACAGGCCTAAACATCGTCGGCCATTGACGGATTTTTGCAATTCCACTGTGGATAGTCCCAGTAGAAGTATTTTATTAGTGATATTGGAAATACGTGACCATTCTCTCCCGGCTATGGTCGACAATGGCTCTACGCACACCTTCCTTGGTTCGGAAGGTGTTGTGTTAGCGGCCCAACTTGGCTTCGTGAGTAGGAAGGTACCTGGGCGGGAGAGCACCATTGCTAACGGAGACCGAATTAGTTGTGACGAAGAATTAAATCTTCCCGTAATGTTGAAAGGTCGAAGTTGTGAGCTGATTGCAAGGGTGTTCCCCGAACTCCCGGTTCCCTTGTTACTGGGCCTAGATTCTCTGGAGAGGTTGGGACTGGTCGTGGACCACGGCCGCAGGGTATGGCATTTCTCTGAAATTTCAGAAGAGGAGTACACCTTTGAACCTGTGGAAGGTCCCGGCGCGCTGGATCCATGCGCAGCGCTAATTGACTTATCGGAAATTCAAAAGGAGCAACTTGAGCGGTTTCTGTCTACCGAAATCCCACTTTTAAAACAAGCACCGGGAAGAACGTCTCTTGTGGAACACAAGATTGACGTCGGGAATAGCGCGCCGATAAAACAGCGTTACTATCCCGTGACTCCCGTAATTAGGGATGCCATTTACCAGGAGGTGGATCGAATGCTCCAGGTGGGGATTGTCGAAAGTTCCAAGAGTGATTGGAGTACGCCTATTGTTATGATTCGGAAGCCGAACCACACGTACCGTTTCTGTTTGGACTTCCGTCGCGTTAATAGCGTGACGAAAAAAGACGCGTACCCGCTCCCAATCATGGATAGTATCCTGGACAAGTTACGGGCCGCAAAATATATTTCCACGTTGGACTTGAGTCAGGCGTTCCACCAGATTCCATTAGAGTCATCATCCCGGGCTATTACCGCCTTCACGGTCCCGGGTAAGGGGTTGTTTCAGTTCAGGCGAATGCCTTATGGCCTCACGAATGCCCCAGCCACTTTCCAGAGATTGCTGGACCGACTCATAGGCCCGGAAATGGAACCCCATGCTTTTGCCTACTTGGACGATATCATCGTGTTGACCGAGGCCTTTGACGATCACTTGATCTGGCTTAAGAATATCTTTGACCGCGTACGGGGAGCGGGCCTATTGATAAATCCCGAGAAGTGCGAATTTTGCTGCTCGGAGGTCCGGTATTTGGGATTTTTGATCAATCGGGAGGGCCTACAAGTAGACCCAGCCAAAATTGCGCCTATACGCGATTTTCCCGATCCCCAGAACCTTACCCAATTACGGAGGTTCCTCGGTATGGCCTCTTGGTATCGTAGGTTCATCCCGCATTTTGCCACCATAGCCGAGCCGCTATCTCGATTAACTAAGAAGCGTCAGGCTTGGGCGTGGGGGGCGGAGCAACAAACCGCAATGGGACGCTTGAAGCTCGCCTTAACGACATCTCCAACATTAGCGAGGCCGGACTTCGATAGGCCCTTTGTCCTCCAAACGGACGCGAGTCTTTCTGGGTTGGGGTCGGTCCTTACGCAGTCAGATGGAGAGGCGGAACACCCTATCGCCTTCGCGAGTCGTTCTTTATCGGATGCGGAACGCAACTATTCCGTGACGGAGCTGGAATGCTTGGCCATCCTGTGGTCCATCCGAAAATTCCGAGGTTACCTGGAGGGTTACCGGTTCACCGTTATAACGGACCACGGCAGTCTGCGTTGGTTGCAGTCTCTGAGGGACCCGACGGGACGACTCGCCCGTTGGGCCCTACAGATGATGCAATACGACTTTGAAGTCGTCCATCGAAAAGGGGCTCTCCATCATGTCCCGGACGCACTGTCGCGGATGTTCGAAGACAAAAGGCCGCCGACTCCTGGGGGAGTATCGTTAGATGATTTCCCGGAGGGTATGGTGATGCCGATCGTCGACGAACGGGCGCGTGACCAATTTGGCCCCGAACCACCTTTCCCGGAAGATAATTGGTATTCCAAACGCTGGCTTGAAGTCTTGACACAGGGCAAGCGATTTCCCGATTGGAAAATCGTGGAGGATCGACTCTACCTCCGTCGTAGGATCACCCGAATGCCGGAAGAGACGGAGTGGAAACTAGTCGTCCCACGGCCTGACCGCCTCACGGTTCTACGTGAAAGCCATGACTTCCCGCAGTCTGGGCACCTCGGGGTAGAAAAGACCTTCCTCCGGGTGGTCGCGACGTACTTTTGGCCTCGTTTGCACAAGGACGTAGCTCGCTACGTGGGTAGATGCGACAGGTGCCAACGTATCAAGGTCGTACAAGCTCCTCCTCCCGGATTAATGGGTCGTCGGGTAATAGAAGCTCCGTGGCTAGTAATAGCGGCCGATATCATGGGCCCTTTTCCGCCGAGTCGCTCCGGGTTTGCCTACGTGTTGGTCATCCAGGATTTATTCACCAAATGGGTTGAGTGCTGTCCTTTGCGAAGGGCAACGGGGAAAAAGATACGAGAAATGCTCGACGAGCTGGTCTTGTCCCGATGGGGCACCCCCGAAGTTCTCTTGACCGATAACGGGACTGAATTTGTTAACGGGAGTTTGAGGACATGGGCTGAGGACGTGGGGGTCTTTCACACCACTACCCCTCCGTATCACCCCCAGGCTAACCCCGTGGAACGGGTGAACCGGGTGCTCAAGACCATGGTCGTCGCCTCCCTTAACGACGATCATCGTGCCTGGGACGAACATCTCCAGGAATTCCGTTTTGCTTATAACACGGCGCACCATTCCGCGATCGGATGTAGTCCCGCCTTCTTGAATTTCGGTCGAACACCGCGACCTCACAATTTTTACCAGCGTCAAACTATGGAGGGACGCGAAATGATCCCTTTACCCCCGGATGAGTGGTCGACCCACATGCGACAGATGGAAGAACTCCGCGAAAGGGTCCGATACAACCTCGAAGAGGCATATCGGGAACAATCGGAGCGTTACAATAAACACCGTAACGTCGTATCCTATAAGGTAGGCGACGTTGTCCTTAGGAAATTACGCGTTCTCTCCTCATCGACGCAGTACGTGGCTGCGAAATTAGCACCGCGGTATCAGGGCCCATATGAGGTTAGTCGAGTCCTGTCTCCCGTGGTGTACGAGCTTACGGACCCCGAAGGAAACGTAATTCCGAAAGTTTCCATAGAAGACCTCAAATTGTATCGAACTCCCGATTCTCCCTTTAATGACCAGGCCGGAGTCACGGAGGACCGTGTTGGAGTGGGTGGTGGGCCGGATAATGGTCCCACTGCTCTCCGAGCGATCTCGGATCCACCTTCGCGGGGTCACCCCGAGTTGGGCGTTGGGCCACAGGCTCGCGACTGAGATGGGAGACCTCGCCCAGGCCTGTCGGAATGACGGGATGGCGGACTGGGTGTCCGACGCCATGGAGCACGTCGCGCGCTCCTGGGTGGAGCTGCTGGACCAGGAGCGGGGCCAGGCCTTAGAGCCAGCCGCCGTTGCAGCCGTGACGCGGCCCACCGGACCCGAGGATCCGGCCGGGGCAGCTATCGACGGAACGGATGGAGCGCCAGCCGAAGCCTTCCATGAGTCGGTGGAGGCGCCAAGGGGCCCTCACAGCCCCGTGGCCGTACCGGAGGCAGAGTCGACTCCGTGGGACGCCGTCTCGACGGATACGGAAAAATGGACGTCGATCCCGAGCCCTTCGCGCGCGCTGTCACCGGCCGATCCCGTTCAAAGCCGGCCGAAAAATTGCTGGAATTGCGATGGCTGGGGCCATGTCCGTTCCAAATGCCCAAAGCCTCGCCGGCGGGACCCCATATGTTTCTCGTGCGGTCGCGTAGGGGTTACGCTGAGCACCTGTTCGAGGTGTAGCGGATGGTGGCGGGCGGAGGGCGGGCGAAACGCACGCACCAGATTCCCGGAGAACAAAAGGGGGAGGCAAGGATAAGGCCCCCGCCTTCGTTCATAGTTTTTTTTTCTCTCCTTTTTTTTTATAATTATTGTATTTCTTTTTTCCTTTTTGTTTTTGTGTTTTTTTGTTGGGTTCCCCCGCTCCCCCCTTCCTACCAAACTGTTCGGAGCGATGAGGTATGAGCCCTAAATAAAGATATAAAACTCGGAAAGGATGGTTGGTGATACCCTTGGTTCTCCCTCTCCTTTCGTTATCCTGGAGGCATGGAGTTCCCGTGGGTATGATCGCGGTAAGGCGGATGAGACTCCCGTGAGCATCGGCGACGCAAGTCGGGTGTGTAGCAAATATGAACTTCGTTATTCTTATTTTGTTTGATTATAATAATGACACGAGAGGGCGCTACGGAATCGGGCGTGATGGAGGTCGTCGCCGCGTGGCGCGATTGACGGAATAGCCGGGCAAGGCTGAGATCTCGGCCGGGGCGGCCGATGTCTGGGGAGGGGGTGTTGTAACGTGTTTTTTTTTGGTAACCCTCCGCTGGCCCGCCGGGCCCCTTGGTGCTTGGCGAGGGCGTCCTCCGGCTCGGCGCCACCATCGTCGCCACGACACGATTCCGTAGGGTCCTGAGTAGCTGTATATTATTTACTAATTTTGT
The DNA here is from genome assembly GCA_963210295.1 of Ophion ellenae. Lineage (NCBI taxonomy): Eukaryota > Metazoa > Arthropoda > Insecta > Hymenoptera > Ichneumonidae > Ophion > Ophion ellenae. The sequence goes on along the minus strand of OY723386.1, from coordinate 1,291,704 downwards.
CTGTATTTCTTTTTATTTTTCTTTATGATGTAATGTAAACCCGATGCCGAGGTTTCTCCCGCGGGAGGAAGTACGCGTCGTCAAGAAAGGAAACATCCGGGACACCGAGGATGGCGGAGTCGAATTTTCGTTTTGGGCTGAGGATCGAGAAAGCGCGAGAGGCTCGTAGGCGGCTGGACGCTCGGGGAGGCCAAGATTCCCGCGAAAAACTCCAGCGTTCGCGACTCCCTCCTCATCCGGAGAGAGTATCTTATCGAGGCCGGACCCGTGCGTTGACTTTTTATTCCCCCTCCCCCGCTGCGAGGTCTCTCTCAACCCGTGTAACCCGGAGGATCGAAGGGTTGCGGTTATTGGTCCCGCCAAGACCCGAGATTCGTGAGAGCTAGCGCACGGATTTTATTCTTTCGTTCCGGGAGTTACGAAATTCGAAATTCGCGCTATAATCGTAGGCGAACTCCCGAAACAATCGGCACGAGACTGCCCTCTCGCGCGAAGCGAAAGATAAAGGAGAGGAGCGGGGAGGAGCAGGGGTACGCGTCTCGCGCGCCGGCCGGCTTGCCGGACAGCTTCTCGCAAGGTACCGAGCCGGAAGGACGTGTGACGACCAACATAAGGTGGCCAGCTACTCTCTCCCGGTGAGCCCAGCGTTGCCCGCAGCAATAAACCGCGTAGATTTCTGACCGCGTGGTCGATCCTCGATCTCGGGTATCTTTTGTTCGTGGCCACGGCCTCTATCGCGTCTCATCAAGTATAAACTCCCATTTCACGTAGCTAGCGCGTATTATCGGGAAATCGCGTCGTGGTTGCGCGCGGGAAGCTCAATTTCGTGTCGCGACGAGCTTCGGCTCGAATATTTCGTTAGTCTGTAAAAAGTGTGAGTGAATGTGTGCCTGCTGAAATTGGGACGTGTCGTCTTCGGTGACCCCTTGGCCTGCGGCGAGGCTTGTGCAAGGGGAAAGGGGGAGAGATCGCCCTTAGGTCGGGACTTCTTTACGGAGAGTCGGCCTCCCGTTTATCATCGGGTCGCGGGTTCGAACCCGTGCGGACTCCCGTCTACCTTAACTGTATCTACCGGGTGCCCCTTTCCCCAGTGTGGGGATTTATCCCGGCTTCGTCGTGGGGGAGAGGTTGCTGAGCATCGACGTCCATGTAAGTAACGACCGGGGTAATTTTCCGGGATAATTCTGTCTTTATTTTAACGCTCGGCCGGGTAACCGATTAGCGGGGGCCCGGTTTTATAATATTAGTGTGGCCGGTAGGGGAGAGAGGAGAGGCCAAAACGAGCTCGACGTTTATTGTGCGTGTGTGTAGGCCCCGGTCGGAATTGGTGTGTGTGAGTGTGCGCGCGAGAGTAATTGTCTCGCGACATTTCGCGCGTATTGTACATATCTTGTTTTCTGATTTTTGTCCCGTGTTCCTTGCGAAGGAGGGGAATTATTAACGACCGGTAAAATAAATTCCCTGACGATAAATTTCTTGGCGCGCGTGATTGACACCTGACCCATCCCCTCTACCTTATCCACGAGGCTGCAGTTTGGCCGGACACTGCGTTCCCTTTTCTCATCCCGACAAGCCGATTTTCGGCTGGCGCCCTATATAAATTGTCGGGACGGGCGGAGGGGAGTTTTGTGACTCTCTCGGTCCTTTTTCCCCAGCTCCCTCGATTTTGCGGTCACAATATATATATATATATATATATATATATATTGTAACGGGTCACCCCTAGTTACATTAAATTTATAAGGATTCTGGGCACGATAAGGGAGTAAATTAATGTAAACCTTTTATGTCTCAACAAATAAACAAAGATTTATTCATATTTCGCCTTATCTCCCGTTACAAACAACTTTTGAATCGCCCTGTATCTTGGTTTCGCGCGCTCGGTCGGTTTGGCTGTCGCGGCTCTCGCGTACCAAGGAGGCGGGGCTTGCTACGTCTTCGGAATTTCGCGAGCCTCCGTTGTCCGGGTAACGAGTCACTCCTTTTCTATAATGGCCGCCGTTTCGTGTTTGTATACGTTTGTTGTGTGTACATCTTTGATTTGTATGTGTTCGAAATTTCAAATGCTCCAATTGTGTGTGACTATGTGTGTCGCGCGGTCTTCGCGATTTCGCCGGTTCGGCCTTGCTCGGCCACTGCCCCCTTTTGTTATTGTTCCTTCTCTCTCGCTCTCATTACATGTTTCCATCTAGGCTTCCAGCTGGCTGTCAGCTTTAATATTCTGACGTTTATTAACGGGGGATGCTTCGAGTTTCGTGATTCTATGTTTTCTCCTTTAAATTACCGAATTTTCTCTTTCAAATATCTGCGAGATTCTTGATTTCCTTCTTTTCTCTGATTATCGCACTTTTTCTAATCGGATGGTGCCCATACTTTCCTTTCTGTACTTGCTCCTCTTTGCCACTTTCCTTGTTCAGTCGCCTTCCTTGCCTTTCGAGCTCGGTCATGCGCTTATTTCACTACTAATGGCAAAGTCCACGTTCCATAATCGTAAAAGCTGGGCATCTCCGCTCGAGACTCATGCGAAAATTGTTTGAAAAGAGATTTCCAAAAAAAAATTCTCGTTTTACCTTCTCTTTTATTATTTCGGCTCCTATCCTCAACGGTCACTTTCCCCGCTGCAATTAGTGGGTACTTGCGTCTGGTACTAAGGCCTTTACAATAAAATAGATTCTCAAATTTATTGTGCTCACTTGCTTCGTTTTGTCCAATGCTTTCCCTAGTTCAATATTTTCCACGCTTAAAAAGCCTGTACTAATATCTCGTTTCGGTACTCGCTTTGAAGCTGACTTGAAACAAGTAGGCCTTTCCTCTCTCGAGGTGGCCCTTATATACCCCTTATTTCCCGCTGTTTTCTTCCCCTTCCCAAGCATCCTTTGTTAAATAAATGTTGCTTTAAAATTTCCTCAATTTTTCTTTTCTTTTTGTCTTCTTGCCCTTTTCTCGGTCTGTTCTTTTCCCAAATACCACCTGGAGGCAGTGGCCGCGCTTGTCAACAGACACGGCCTTGCCGCGTCTCCGCGTCGCTCGTGAGACGGTTTTATCCGTCTCATTGCCCCCCCCCCCCCCCGAAACCTGTGAATCCTCGTCAAATTTTGTTCTTTTAACAAATTTAGGAGGTTTCACAGATTTCATGTCCTCTGTTTTCCGAAATTAATCTTCGCTGGGTTCAGGTAATGTTTTTATTGCACGCAAATAACATGATTAACGGAACAGATCTATTCTCTCTTGTATATTTTTATAAAAAAATCTCTCCCTCACTATCACAGTTGCTTGTATATATAAAAAAAAATCGCTCCTTCAAACTTTAATAAAAAAAAATCGCTCCTTCATACTTTTTACAAAAAAAAATCGCTCCTTCATACGTTCACAAAAAAAAAATCGCTCCTTCATACGTTTACAAAAAAAAAATCGCTCCTTCATACGTTTTTTTTTTTTTTTTTTTTTTCATCATATCGACGATATCGAGCGATCGTCGTCTTCGCTTTCACTCGTCTCCTTGTTGTCCTCCTCTCGTTCTGGCCACGCCGTTCCCTGCGTCTCGGAGTCCTCTTCTTCCTCCTCGTATATCTCCGCCAGTATACTTTCCACTATATCTCGTGGTTCCGGTGTCCCGTTTGTAGGCTCTTGCCCCTGTGCCTGCGTTACGGGTTTTGTGCGCCTTGTTCGGTGCTTTCCCGCATGCTGGTAATGCACCCTGGGTTCGCCGACTCTTTCTCCTGGGTGCACCCATGCGAACCTCGTTGCCCGTTGTGCAGCTGCTGCCCACCCCTGTGCCGTCATAATTCGACTCAGGGTTTGGCCCTGCAGCATGGATTCGCCTTCCAACGTCATCTTCACCCATATACCGGATCGGTTCTCTGCCCTCCTCACGATCTCCATGGTCCATCGTTGCCCTTCAACGATTTCACCGATCTTCTCCAATGATTCGGTGGTTTCGGGATTGTCCCGAGCTGCTACGTCTGGTAGGGCACAGGCGATGGCCTGATATGGGATTTCTCTCAATCGTTGGGCTGGCATGAAGCAATTATTCTGTTCGACTATCGTCACCACCCCCCAATCTCCCAACCAGACCTCGTACCGATTTTTCAGACGCCGTCCTGCGGTGGCCCGTGTTAAATTCCCCGCGTTGTCGATGGGGATGCTGGCTCCGTCAAACAATTCCTCCTCGATCACCGGATGAACTTCCGGGTGCCCCTTCGTAACCTCTTCAATTTCCTCGACCAATTCTCCCGCTCCTTGAAGGTGTACGTAGAATCGTCCCACTCCGATGATTGAGACGATCTCTGTATCTTTGTATTTTTTTTTTAGGTTTTGTACCGGATAATTTCGATATGGATACGCCATCGATGTTCGTGTGTTGTCTCTTCGGTGATTACTTTCGGACTGCCGTTTTTCTTTCTTCTGCTGGGCTTCGCGCTTTCCTCTCCCCCCCCCCCCCCTTTTTTTTTAGAGTCCGAGCGATTTGCCCGGGTACCACGTCCTTATATTTTCGTCGGTTACTTCGATGATCGTGATGTCGAGTGACGCTCCCTTTTCCCCGCCGCCTCGTCTTTCTTTCCTTTGTTTATGTTTCTTTCCTTTGTTTAAGAATTCATCGATCGTTTTCGTTGCGCCAAGTCGAACCGCCATCCGTGTATGTTCATCGAAATGTTTGGCCAATTTTTTTATTATTTGTTCGTCCTTCAGTTTTTCCATCAGGTCCTTCGCGTTCCCGAAGATGCGGGTTCCATATTCTGCTCGGGTCATCTTATGCCCGTCATGGTCGTATTTCCCAAACTCCAAATTTCGCCGGATCTTATCCTGCATTTCCTCGCTCCAATATCTTCCACGGAACTTCGTAGCGAATTCCTCGATTGTGTGAACTTGTTCCTCCACTACACACCACCAATCTTTTGCTACATCCTTGAGCGATTGGCTGATCATGTAGTGGAGATCGCCACTTCCGGTGAACCTCCAAAATTCCTCGAAATCCTTCAGGTATCGCATGGGTATTTCCCGGCCATCTCCTGTAAACGTGGGCGGTTTTTGCTTGGCGGCGTACATCTGGCTGGTATTCAGTCCGCTACTCCACGTGACGTTGTGACCGGACGCGCTTGCTTGGTTTTTAAGCGCTGCCTCACACCGTGTTATTCGCCTAGAATTCTCAGCAACGGTGCTCCCCATTTTTCTCGATGATTCTGCGATTTGAGCCAGGTTATCCATGGCCTGCTTGAGACCTTCATCTATCTCCTCTTTCTCTTCTTTGTTGTCGTTTTTCATCTGCTCGAATTGATCTTCCATCAGCCCCTGTGCAATAATTAATTTCCGTTCGTTTCTTGCTACCGATTCTTCTACCTCTTTTCTCAAAATTTTCCTAAATTCTTCCTGTGTTACTCTGTTTCTGTTGGTGCATTTTTTGCCTGCTCTTGTAACTGTTTTTGAGTAGTTTTCCGATCCAGTCGTTGTTCGTTCCTCATTTTGTTTATTGCGATTATGGTTGACTTCAAGGTTTCGTCTATCTCCTCCATAGTTGCATTAGCGTTTCTGACTACCCTGAATGTGCCGTTGTTTTGGGAAATTTCTTCTGTTACTGGTGCAATTTCCGATAGGCGTCCGATATTTTGGCGAGCTCTATCTCTTTCTATTCTTAATAGGCCGTCAGCCGTCGTTGATTTCCATTGGAGAGATATTTCTTCGTTTTGTTGTGACATATTTATTTTGTTTTATTCTACAGGTTTTTCTTTACTTTTATCGAGCCCCACGTTGGGCGCCAAATGTAACGGGTCACCCCTAGTTACATTAAATTTATGAGGATTCTGGGCACGATAAGGGAGTACATTAATGTAAACCTTTTATGTCTCAACAAATAAACGAAGATTTATTCATATTTCGCTTTATCTCCTGTTACAAACAACTTTTGAATCGCCCTGTATCTTGGTTTCGCGCGCTCGGTCGGTTTGGCTGTCGCGGCTCTCGCGTACCAAGGAGGCGGGGCTTGCTACGTCTTCGAAATTTCGCGAGCCTCCGTTACCCGGGTAACGATGCACTCCTTTTCTATAATGGCCGCCGTTTCGTGTTTGTATACGTTTGTTGTATGTACATCTTTGATTTGTATGTGTTCGAAATTTCAAATGCTCCAATTGTGTGTGACTATGTGTGTCGCGCGGTCTTCGCGATTTCGCCGGTTCGGCCTTGCTCGGCCACTGCCCCCTTTTGTTGTTGTTCCTTCTCTCTCGCTCTCGTTACATGTTTCCATCTAGGCTTCCAGCTGACTGTCAGCTTTAATATTCTGACGTTTATTAACGGGGGATGATTCGAGTTTCGTGATTCTATGTTTTCTCCTTTAAATTACCGAATTTTCTCTTTCAAATATTTGCGAGATTCTTGATTTCCTTCTTTTCTCTGATTATCGCACTTTTTCTAATCGGATGGTGCTCATACTTTCCTTTCTGTACTTGCTCCTCTTTGCCACTTTCCTTGTTCAGTCGCCTTCCTTGCCTTTCGAGCTCGGACATGCGCTTATTTCACTACACGTTCCATAATCGTAAAAGCTGGGCATCTCCGCTCGAGACTCGTGCGACAATCGTTTGAAAAGAGATTTCCAAAAAAAAATTCTCGTTTTACCTTCTCTTTTATTATTTCGGCTCCTTTCCTCAACGGTCACTTTCCCCGCTGCAATTAGTGGGTACTTGCGTCTGGTACTAAGGCCTTTACAATAAAAGAGATTCTCAAATTGATTGTGCTCACTTGCTTCGTTTTGTCCAATGCTTTCCCTAGTTCAATATTTTCCACGCTTAAAATGCCTGTACTAATATCTCGTTTCGGTAGTCGCTTTGAAGCTGACTTGAAACAAGTAGGCCTTTCCTCTCTCGAGGTGGCCCTTATATACCCCTTATTTCCCGCTCTTTTCTTCCCCTTCCCAAGCATCCTTGGTTAAATAAATGTTGCTTTAATATTTACTCAATTTTTCTTTTCTTTTTGTCTCTATCTTTCCCGTGTTCCGAGGGATGGCGCCACTTGGCCCTTTTCTCGGTCTGTTCTTTTCCCAAATACCCCCTGGAGGCAGTGACCGCGCTTGTCAACAGACACGGCCTTGCCGCGTCTCCGCGTCGCTCGCTCGTGAGACGGTTCTATCCGTCTCAATATATATATATATATATATATATATATATATATATATATATATATATATATATATATATATATTGTTATGCCAAGGCTTAGAAACGCCTCGGAATGCATCCTGAGTCGTCAGTTTTAGATAAAGACTTTACGCTAAGAAACTGTCCCACGGTACAGTTGCTGTTTCAGCGAATCAAGCGTGGGAGACTAACCGCACTGCTTTCGAAAACCGCGCTTTGCTCGCGGAGTGATATGAAGTAGGGCGGAGTAATACATATTTTTGATAGGCTAAGGTGAATCTTGGAAGGAAGGGAAGTCAGTCGTCGTAACTCCTTCGACTCGGAACGACCTGGAGAATAAGCGAATAGTAGAATTACCGTATACGAAAGTAGAAATAGAAATCTGTTCATTGCGAGTCTCTCAATAAATGTGAGATTGATATAAGAGAAAAACGGAGAATAAAAAGGTTTCAACTTGATTCCACCCCAAACAACCCGGCATAACATAAAATTGGTGGCAGCTAAAAAGGATACTTCAAACCGGTGATCAAATGCCGTCCAAAAAAATGAGAAGCATAATGGTGCTAGTGTAAGTGAAAATTTGATCTGTAACAAACCAGTGAGAATTTGTTTAAATAAAAACTGCGCGTTAATTTACGGAAATGGAAAATATGCTGCACGACTTTCGTGATGCGTTAGAGTCGCTTCGAGAAAAAGTTGACGGCCTGAACCAGAAAATTGAAGATTTGGGAGGCAACAGAGAAATACATTCATTAGAAGAACTTAATGAAGGGCCGCCCCAAGAAACTAATCACCAAGTGTCAACTGTAAAACGACTGAAAGAGAGCTTAGAATTTATTACCGAGTTCGAAGGGAACAACATCTCAGTGGAAACCTTTATTTTCGAGATAAAATCACTACTAGAAGAAATCCCAGAAACACAAAAAAATATGTTCACCAGATTAGTGATATCAAAAAAAATCATTAAAGGTGCGCGCAAAGCAATTGACGGTCACGACATTCGAACAACCGAAGAGTTGTTCCAAGTGCTACGTAACAATTTCGGGGATAGCAAGTCCTACGAAATCAGCTTGCTTGAGAGAAGCCAATGCCAACAAAACAGTGAGGGCGTGAATGCATATAATAAAAAATTTTCAGAACATCACGCGAACGTAAAACGTGCAGTGACGAGTGATCGGAGCTTAAACCCTCAACATCGAGCAGTAATACTCCAAAATGAAGAAAAACAAGGGTTAGCACAATTTATTCGGGGACTGTTGCCGAGTATCAGATTATTCGTGAAAGCAGGAAAGCCTGAAACAATAAGAGAAGCGCAAAATCTCGCTCTGGAGACCGAGAAAGAAGAGGAAATGTCGCGGGTTCTGTTCAAAAAACCTTTTAAGGAAAATTCGTCAAACCCGGGAAGGTTCAGCAGCGCTCCGAATTATCAAAAAGGAAGTCCAAGAGCACGAAAGGATGAAAATAAAAGCTTTCCGTGCCACGGATGCGGCAATATCGGTCATTTTATCAGAGAATGCCCGAAACGTCACAACACATCGTGGCAGAATTTTCCGTCACGCCACATGCCAAACGTACCACCGAACAATATAAAGTATACCGAATGTCAAGAGATCGAAAAAACCCCGGAGCAAGCTTCGTGCTCAGGATTCACAGCACCTATGGAGCGCGGGACCACTCCTTCTTGGCGGATACGGGAGCAGCAGTAAATTTGATAAAAGAAAAAAACACCATCGGCCTGCCGGTAAGAACAAAATTCGCATCAATAACTGGCATAAACGACACTCCTATATTCTGTAACCAAGAATGTAAGATTACTCTGGGTAAAAATGATCACACATTCTTAGTAGTCCCAAACGATTTCCCTCTTGATGAAGATGGTATTGCCGGGCGACCATTTTTGGCAGAGGAAGGCGCCATTATCGACATGAAACAACGCATGATAGTTTTCGCTAGAAGGTGCTCGGAGACAAGAATGTTTAAATTAGATCTGTCGCATTTGGGTAACTATTCTATTTCCCGAAGCCAGCTATTGAAAGAAAATACTCGAATTGAACACATTTTGAATGGAAAAGATCGCTATAAGATTTGGGAGATTATCGATACGTATCAAGACGTTTTTTACCTTCCCGGTGATCCATTACCGTGTACAAATCTGGCCGAACACGCAATAGAAACGACCGATCAGACCCCAGTAAATGTCAAACAATATCGATACCCCTTGGCTCAACACGAGGAAATCCTGAGACAAGTAGACGAAATGCATCAAAAAAGAATCATCCAAGAATCGAACTCTCCGTACAACTCACCGTTATGGGTTGTTCCAAAGAAAAAGGACGCGTCTGCCAAACAAAAATGGAGAGTAGTCGTCGACTTTCGAAAAATAAATGAAAAAACTTTACAGGATGCCTATCCTTTGCCCAACATCGAGGAAATTCTTGATCAGTTAGGTAACGCACGGTACTTCTCAGCATTCGATTTGGCCAGTGGATTTCATCAAATCCCAATGAAAATAGAAGATAGAAAAAAAACAGCGTTTAGTACACCCCATGGTCACTTCGAATACTTACGCATGCCGTTTGGTTTGAAGAACGCCCCAGCAACATTTCAGAGGATGATTGACAACGCGCTACGAGGATTGATCGGCAACACTTGCTTCGTTTATCTAGACGATGTTGTAGTCTATGGGAGGACTCTCGAAGAACACAATGAAAAGTTACGCGTATTTTTTGAAAGAATGAGAACAACGAATTTAAAGCTTCAACCTGATAAATGTGAATATCTTCGACCTGAGCTGCAATATTTAGGGCATATTATCACAGAAGAAGGAGTGAAACCAAACCCTGAAACTTGCAGAAGTGTTTCTGAATTCCCAAAACCGAAAAACGTTAAAAATGTCCGCCAATTTCTAGGATTGACAGGATACTACCGGAAATTCATTAGAGACTACAGTAAAAAGGCCAAACCATTGACGCAGCTTCTGCAAAAAAATGTTGATTTTATTTGGGGCACTCCACAGGAAAAGGCTTTTACCACCCTAAAAGGGGAATTATGTAAGGAACCGATTTTGGCGTACCCCGATTTTTCCAAACAGTTCACATTGACCACAGATGCTTCGGACATTGCTCTGGGAGGAATACTTTCTCAAGAAAAAAATGGCAAGGAACATCCAATCGCGTATACGAGCCGTGTACTCAACAAAGCGGAACGAAACTATTCAACAACGGAGAAGGAGTTATTGGCGATTGTCTGGTGCATCAAACATTTTCGACCCTACTTGTACGGTCGTAAATTCAAGATCATTACCGACCACCGTCCATTAATCTGGTTGATGAATCACAAAGATCCGCATTCACGACTTGCAAGGTGGCGAATCGCTCTAGAAGATTATGAATACGATATCGTATACAAGAAAGGGATCCTCAACACCAATGCAGATGCGTTATCGAGGAACCCAGTCTTGGTAAACCGTCAAGTGAACATTGACAATCAGGCATCAGGGTCATCGAGAAGAGAGGAAAGCCCGACACCAGGTACCTCGAAAGAAGACGATTGGCCGAGGAAAATAATAACGCCCAGAAGAAGAAAGGCTGACCAAGAAGAACTGGAAGAAAACGTGAGCACAAAAAGACGGAGGATTCAAGAAACAGGGGAAATATCAATGGAAGAATTGGAAGAACTACATCAGGACGATGCCCGGGAAGATACCGAACGATTCCTCCAAGAAAAACTGGGAAGAAAAATACTTTTGACGAACTCTCCAATACCCGAGGGTGGTGTAGATATTTGTTTCGTCAGACGAGAGGAAGAAGAACAAGACGAGGCTGCACAGAATTTCGAAGTCTATTCTGAGGAAGACAACCGTGAATTCCATGTAGTAATTGGGGTAGACCAAAGAACAACGACCGATGATTTATCGAGATACATCAAAGAATTATTTTATGCAGCAATTGCCGAAGAATGGAATGAGATTCATGTCGATCACGACAGTTGCATTCGCCTAACTGGTGTTTCGAGGAAAGACATAGAAAAGCTGTGGCGAAATGTTTTTAATAATGGAAACTGTACTGTCTACCTCCACGACAGAGAGCGAATAATCCCCCGAGAAGGTGATATCCAGAAGATACTCGAAGAAAACCACAATAGCCCAATAGGAGGTCATGGCGGAATCAAGAAAACCTATTATCGGATATCAGAACATTTCTTCTGGAAAAATTTAAGAAGAGATGTAGAAAAATTTGTAAAAAATTGTGTTATTTGTCAGAGGAATAAGGCTAACAGACACCCGACAAAAATGCCAATGGTAATCACTGACACACCGCAAAAATGCAACGACAAAATTGCCATGGATATTTGCGGCCCATTGCCATTGACTGCTAACCGGAACAAATACATTTTGACGATCCAGGATTGTTTGACCAAATACCTCGTCGCACTCGAACTCAAAGATTTCACAGCCCCTTCAGTAATGAAAATGTTTCTGAAAGGATACGTTAGATACTTTGGCGTACCACGTGCCATCCTAACGGACCGAGGGACGAATTTCACTAGCGATCTGATGAAGAACTTTACGAAAATGTTGGGAATTAAGCACATTACTACGACTAGCTTTCATCCAGAAAGCAATGGTAGTCTAGAAAGAAGCCATCAGGTATTGAAAGATTATTTGCGACATTTCTCTAACAAAAATGCGGACGACTGGGACGAACGAATCCATCTAGCAAACTTATATTACAACACGTCTAAACATGAAAGTACTGGATTCACCCCTTACGAATTAACGTTCGGAAACAATCCGAGATGTATCTCTTCGCTGAAAAGGACCAATACCACTTACCCTGAGTATTTGGAAAACCTACAAACGAAAATTACAACAACAATGGAGGAAAGCAAACAAATTATCGCTGACAGCAAGAGACGGACGAAAGAACGATATGATCGGCTGATTAATCCACAAGAATTTCATCCTGGGGATTTCATTTGGCTAAAAAGAGATAGTACAGCTAATGACAAGACGAACGCATTGAATTTGCCATTTGAAGGTCCATACAGGATAATTGTGAAAATTTCCGACGTTAATTATAAGATAGCTAAGAATAAAAAAGAGATAATTGTTCATGCGAATAGAATGAAATATGCTAATGTTACTTTGTTCCAGAACCATACTGATTAAGATATCGTCAAACAATGCCAGCAAGTCGGGGGAAATAGAATTCTCGACATTGCCTAACTTGCACATGGAGTATTTGGGAGATACGAAGTTTTTCCACGAGACTTACAATGTGATAGCTTATTACAATTTGGACGAGCTGACCTTGGAGGAGAGCGAAGTTGGCGAGGCATTGAACACGGTGAAAACACTGTGTTCGAACATCTGTGCAAAAAGTGGATTAATTCAGCAATTACGTAAACAATTGGAGATTACCATTAATGATAAGTACAAGTTCTTTTCCACCATTGGTATACCAACCCTCTTCAGGAATAAACGTGGGTTATTTGATTTTGTTGGTCAAGCAAGTAAAATACTATTTGGAACAATGAGCGCAGAGGATGCAGAATATTACAATAAAGAAATAGATGCGGTTTATAATGACAACAGAAGAATTACAGAATTATTCAAAAATCAAACTCATATTATACAACTCTCCCTTCAGAAGAGTGAGACTCTCTTTCGCAAATATAACAAATCATTGCAGGAAATCGATCTTAATTTCCAAACTGTCGACAAAAACCTGAATGAATTACTGCAAAAAGAAAAAACATTAGAAAAGGATTCTTTGATTACTGAGATGTGCTTCGAAATCGAACTGGCATTGCTAGACCTAAACAAAAATGTTAGAGTTTTAATGGAATCAATTATCTTCGCAAAATCTGGCCAAACAAACCCTCAGCTTTTATCGCCTAAGTTATTAATTAGCGCTATTAAGTTAATAAGAGACGAAAAGGGTAACGAACGAATGCCCATTCCTGTCCACGGTAGTAATTACTTTGAATATTTAGAAATAAGCGACGTATCGATAACCGTAATAGGATACCGTTTTGTCTACATCATCAAAGTACCAATCCCTGAAATAGAAAATTATAAAGCGTATCGCGTAATTCCCGCCCCGAAACTAATTGAAAATAATGTAATCGCATACATATCCAATCCACATGATTATATAATCACCAACGACGAAAAGTTGCTATACACGTCGAGTTATTCAAACTTTTTAGATACCTGTAAAGTACACCAAACTTTGTATTTCTGTAAAAGAAATAATCCGAAATATTATATGAAGGCGCATGATACCTGCCTAGGTAAAATTGTAAACGAACCACTTAAACTAAACAAAGAAGACTGTATTGTTAAGGTAGTTCACATAACCCATACTATGTGGATCCAATTTAAAGATAATAATAGGTGGTTATACACTGCACCAAAGCCCGAAAACATTCGAATTGTCTGCAACGATGATGTAGAAGAAAAAATAATCAACGGAACAAAAATTCTTTGGCTCGCGCCCGGATGTAACGCAGTAACCAACGATGTCATACTAAATTCGTACGTGGAAAGAAAATACAGTCAGAACAAGTCATTCACTCCCTTGATAACCTATGATTTCGGCAATAAGTTTGAAATATTAAAAAATCGATCTTTCAACTTAAGTCTCTTGAAAATTCATAGAATTGAAACTCCCGACGTAGAGATAGGTGACCTTACCAGATACGGCACCAAATTAAGCGATCTTAGTAAAGAAATAGAAGGGATTGAACACCATGAAAGGACGCGAACCTTTCAGGAGAGCATAACTAAATGGTTTTGGTACATTCTCTACGGGTCAGCACTACTTCTAATAACCTACCTGCTGTTTAAATTGAGAATCTTGCAATTTCTGAAATTCGTATTAAATAAAGTGTTTAACACATGCAGTTCTTTGCCAAATTGTGTTTCGAAGCAGCAATCGAATCATAACACTTTTCGAAATGACATTCCTATGGAGCCGGTAGAACGTATTAACAGAATAACCCCAAATAGGGACCCGTCCCCAAACACTTTGGACGTGCGAAAATACCAATCACGAACAAGAAGCGGACATTTTAGACATTCAAATCTACGAATTTCAGAGTTTGAAGATGATCACGAATATTAGTAATAAAAAATTAAAAAGAGAGAAATCCCTTTATGTAAAATTGTGAGGGGGATTTCTCATCTATGGGTGGGGGTGTTATGCCAAGGCTTAGAAACGCCTCGGAATGCATCCTGAGTCGTCAGTTTTAGATAAAGACTTTACGCTAAGAAACTGTCCCACGGTACAGTTGCTGTTTCAGCGAATCAAGCGTGGGAGACTAACCGCACTGCTTTCGAAAACCGCGCTTTGCTCGCGGAGTGATATGAAGTAGGGCGGAGTAATACATATTTTTGATAGGCTAAGGTGAATCTTGGAAGGAAGGGAAGTCAGTCGTCGTAACTCCTTCGACTCGGAACGACCTGGAGAATAAGCGAATAGTAGAATTACCGTATACGAAAGTAGAAATAGAAATCTGTTCATTGCGAGTCTCTAAATAAATGTGAGATTGATATAAGAGAAAAACGGAGAATAAAAAGGTTTCAACTTGATTCCACCCCAAACAACCCGGCATAACAATATATATAAAGAAATATGTCTTAAGATTTTTCAACCAAACATTAGTTTCGAAAAAATCTATTATCACTATAATATTGAATATGATATTTAGCGAGCTGATGTTTTCTTTCCATTGCCCTTTTTTTCTTGTTGACTTTGGAAGTTTGTTACGAGGATTACTTATTGGACAATCGTTTTCCCTGGCGAGCTTTGGGATTGCGAGTAATCATTCCCAAATGAGAAGAATGGATTTCCTTGTAGAGGCAGAACCAGCGTCGTTCTTCAATGGTACACTGATCCTTCCTTCATACAAAACTTTGTAGTCTTGTTGTTAGCTCGAATACGTTGGGATATACTCCACGGATTCCGCCAATAATTGTAACTTTTTAGGAGTAGGTAGTTGTAAATGAATTACGCTTTACGCCGTATTAAAATTCTATCTCTGTCGCCTTTATTTGTGATGAGAAAACGGTTTACACCCGAGGTGCGCGAGAGATACACGTTAACTGAGCGCGTCACGCCCTAGAGCGAGACGAGAGCCTCTTTTCCCCCACCAACGTGAGACCCAAATTCGAGAACCAAATATATAATGAGCGAGCCTAGGATATTCCCGAAACTTGGAGAATAATGAGAATATCGAGAGAAAAGAGAAAGATAAGGGCTTTTGGCCGAAACACTTGTTCTTTTGGGTTCAGATTGTTTGCGACACGGATCTTCAGACCTACAGTTACAGGAACATCCATGTCCTCGTGAGCCAGACTCTCGATGCAGTGGTCCTTGCACAATTGTCTTCCTTCGCCTAGGTTTATTTTACTGACCAGGTAGATAGACAGGGTGTCTACCGGCCTGAAAAGGCATGAAAAATCTTAAATGTCATGAAATTACACTCGACCCTGAAAAAGTCATGAAATGTCATGAAAAATTACCAGTCTACCTGAATTATTATACCCTACTAAATTATCGTTGAGTCTATATCCAATATGAACTCACTTTGTGGTACTTGTCGATAGAGAAGCGAATATCGAATCGATAGAAAATAATATAGAAGAAAGTAAAAGAAAATGATGCGTTATCTCAACATATTAGTTTTTCTTTGTTATTCGTGTAAAGCGACTAGATGATATTACTCAAAGTTCCTAAATGTATGTAATATTTTTCTGGATGTTCCCAAAATATATTTCTTTACAGCAATCTTGAAATTATGTTTGTCTCACATTTTCTACTACATATTGTAACGGGTCGGAATTTGTTACAATAAATTTTATTTGTTCGGGACTCGATCAGGGAAGAAATTAATTTAAACTCTTTGTTTTTGGAGGTATTTTGCAATAAAATGACATTTATTCAATATTTCACTCGATATAATATTAAAGAATTCCGGTGTACATATGTGGTGTGTTGTTTGTGTCGCTAGAGCGTATTTTGTGTTTTTATGTATCGCGTCTCGGTCGGTACAATACTCGCGTGGTGGACTCGCTCGGATGGTAAATGAGTAGTAAAGGTAGCTTATGGGGAGACGACTGTGACGTCATCCTGGGTGAGGTGTATACGTGATGTCTGGCGGGCCAGACCGTCTCGGTGGGGCCGTATGGAGAATTGGTGGTGGGGGCTCAGTTTTGGGGGATCGGTGGTGGGGGTAGCGACGGCTAGAGGAGGTATGTGCGGTGGTGTGCGGGGGTGTGCGGGGGTAGCGGAGGGGTAGGTATGTGAGGTTACTACTACACCGACGGTGATCGCAGCGATGATTGTCAGGTGATTCGCTTTCGCAGATATGGTGGGTAAAATAGGTTTCGGTGCGCTGCGCATGGTAGGGATGGTCTCATACCGTGGATGGGTTAGGGGGATGGTTGAACAAAAAAGAAATTATTTTCGACAAGACATCAATGTTTTTATTCAACATCATACGGCCTGGTACATGCGTTGGTGAGTTGCGTAGAAAATGATTACGTGGAATACATTTCAAAAAGGTTTATTATCGTGAGGGAAGTACATTTCTCTTGCCAGGTTTATAGAGGTAAAGCGCTAAGCAGCTTGCATGAATTAAAACTGTGGAGACACATGATAACCGCCCGTTGTATGAGGCAACTGCTTATGATGGTGGGGATGATAAGACTGCAGTGGTGGGAGGTCAGTGTACCCGCAGCCAACAGGTTTTTTCCCCGTTGCGTAGATGAGCCTAGGACGGGATTGAGAGAGGGAAAGGGTTACATGAAAAATGACTCATTGTTTGTACAGGTGTGTAAGATGGAACTCGTTGTGGTGTAGAGTAGGGAAGACGATGGTTCAACAACCCAGGGCCTAGGACGTGTGAAGAGTGGTGGCCATTGCCTGTATCACGTGAAATATGTTTACGATTTCAATAGTTTAACACGACGCTTTTAAAACTGGAGTATTGCAGAGCGGACGAAAGAGACGAGCGACCGATTCAATACGAGAACGTGTACATTTTCGGGCGCTTACGGCATGGTTAGGAAGTATTTACAACCTACTTCCTCGTCGGCCCTATGGCCATTGGGTGAGCGCCTCTAATAACATCATCAATAATTTACAATTCTTAGAGGGAACATCCTGTTGTCACAAAAGATATTGTAAACTGTAGACAATTATTCGAAAATATATGCAATACCACACCCGAAGTTGCATATATTAAACATATTTTGAGACAATACGGTAATAACCAATACCGCGACACGATTGTTTGGAAAACGAAAAACACCCCTATTTTCGAGGGTTCTTTTCACCCCTTAAAACCGTTTTTCCGCCGATAAAGAAAAATACGTATCGCAAACCACATCAGATCAGAAAATTGGAGTATATCAAATCGACCAAACACACCGCACCAGTCACACCAGCTTACGGATTCGTGACAACGAGAGAATCGGGACGCATCTCACTACCAATCTTAGAACACCTACATCAACAAACGATAGTTGGTTTGGTTTTCCCCGTCAAAATCAACAAGATGGACGAGCGGGGTGTTTTGTCCGCACCGGTATACATACCCGTGTGACTTAACTTTGAACATCACAGATACCATCCGACGTGTGTCGGTTGTTAAATTACGTTGTCGCGGGAATCAATCTTGAAGAAAGTGGTGGTGAATATAAAGTCAAGGGATAACCCATGTTTCGCGTGGTCAGTGGTCGCTGTTCTTTACCCGGTGAAAAAGAATGTGGACAGAGTAACTTCGTATCCACACTACTCAATCGTACTGCAGCTTCAAGGCATTGTTTTTCCTATCACTCTCGATCGAATAAAGCCATTTCAATAGCAAAACAACGTTTCTATTAATGTATTTACAACGGAAAAGAAAAGCATCATTCCGATTCGAATATGCGACCAATAGCTGGTCCAACACATCAATTTATTGTACGTGGAGGATTCGTCGGACTGCAGTGTGGGACAGTTTGTATAGATAAAAAATTTATCACGACTCGTGAGCGCGCAGCCGAGCAAAACAGCCGGCAAAAAACACATCAGCGATCGGTGAGTAAAAAGGAGCCTACTCGGGAATATACATATGAATAATTATGTACTTCGATAATATAATTTCTTCCATCATTATGTTATAGGTGTTTGCACTACTTTTACACGAAGGCTGCATTGGGATCGCACGAGATGGATTGTGGAAAATCAAGCGATTGTGCCATTCAACTACCTGATGAAACGGACAAATGACTAACATTCGAACACTTTCAACGAAAAGAGCGACTTCCATTTGTGATTTATGCTAATCTTGAGTGCGTTTGGGCAAAGGTTGTCATAAAAATATACAGCAACAGCACGAAGTGTTTAACATCGCGTACTATTTACATTGTTCGTATGACCATTCGTTATCGGGATACTACTCCCATTGCGATGCCGATTGCATCCCATGATTTGTTGAGAACCTTAAAGATGTAGCTTTGCGCATCAACGATATTTTACGGGATAATGTTCCCATGGTACTTCTAACTCCGGTTGAGTGGGCAAAATTTCGAAGCGCTACTCACTGGCATATATGTGAGAAACCATTTGCCGAAGACGGCATACGTGTTCGTGATCATTGCCATCTGACCAGACGTCATAGAGGTCCCACACACTTTAATTACAATTCGAAGTAAAAGCAGTTTTTTCATACCCGTAGTTTTTCATAATTTGTCCGGCTATGGTGCGCAGTTCATCATTAAGGAACTAACCACAGCATTTGAAGGGAAAACCACCGTGGTGCCCATAAACAAGGAGGAATACATTTCTTTCACAAAACCAGTTCGAACGGCAGATAAATCACATAAGATTCAATTACGCTCCATCGATGCATACACATTTCTCAATGCAAGTCTGGATAACTGGCCTCATTTTTGACAGTGGACACATTCAAAAAGTCACGGTCGCAATTTCATGTCATGCCTGTCGACAATTTCATCCTATTAACTTGAAAGGGTGTCTTCCTCAATGAGTATAGCGATAGTTGAAACAGACTGGGAAACTATCACATACCGCTACGAGACACATTTTACAGTACTTTGACTGGTGACATTGTCAGTGAGAACGAATACGCGAGAATGTATGGGAGCGGTTTTCTATTCAAACCTTAAGGGAATGTAGTGACTTGTACATGAAGACCGATATTTTTGTTACTGGCCGATGTTTTGGAGAACTTTCGCAATAGCTGTATCAAGAGTTACAGGCTCGACCCCGCTTATTACTGTACTCTCCCCGGTTTCACATGGGATGCAATGTTGAAACATATATCCGCTAACTTCGAATTATTCACCGACGTTGACATGGTATTATTTGTTAAACGGGGTATACGCGGCGGTCCGAGTCAGTGCTCAAATAGGTATGCGTGAGTCAATAAGAAATACATGGCATTGTTCGATCCATCATGGTCCTCATCGTACTTGATGTATTTCGATGTAAATAATTCGTATGGATAGGAAATCCGTCAACCATCGACCTATGGTGATTGTCGATGGGTCAATGACTTGTCGACATTCAATTTATCATTGATCGCGTTAGATTCACTGGCCGGTTACATGCTTGAGGTTGACTTAGAGTATCCGGAATGTCTACGCGATGCACATACGGACTTCCCATTTTGTTCAACACATGGTAAAACACCTGGTCGGCAACACAAAAAACTGCTTGCAACCGTGCACAACAAGGGACGGTATGTTATTCATTATCGCAATCTACAGCAGTGTGTACGCCACGCCCTCAAAATCATTAAAAATCATAAGATACTCCAATTATCCCAAGAAAGCATGGCTTTGAAAAAAGCTCTATAAATTGATGAATAATGCGTTGTTTGGGAAAACTATGGAAAATGTCCGCAACCATGTAGGCGTTAATCTTTTAACATGGTGGGTGGGCAGGTACGGTGCAGAGGCAATCATTTCCAAATCAAATTTTCATAGCCGGAGTATTTTTTCAGAAAACCATATTGCTGTCGAATTACGCAAGCTCGAGGTGCAATTCAATAATCCAATGTATGTGGGTATGTCCATTCTCGACATATCGAAGGCATGATAATATGACTTTGATTATGAGTACATGATGTCTCTGTATAAAGACAAATGTACAGCCTTATACACCGATACGGATAGTTTCATGTACAACAGTGAGTGTGAGGATATGTATGACTACATGAAGTGTAATATCCATCGTTTCGATATGAGCGAGTATCCGGGGAGCAATGGGTATGATATACCGCTTGCCAACGAAAAAGTTCCCGGACTTATGAAAGACGAAAATAATGGACGGATAATGACGGAATTCGTAGGGCCCAGAGCAAAAATGTATGCAGTCCGAGTCAGTGGTAAAGACGTGACGAAGAAAGTGAAGCGCGTTAAAAGTAACATCGAGGCAAGAACGATCACCTTCGAGGACTATACGAAATGCTCATATGATCAGATCGAAATGACTGGCCTGCAATCATGTATACGATCGAAGTTGCATGAATGGTACACCATCAACAAGACAAAAATTGCTTTAAGACCGCACGATGACAAACGGCATATCGTACCCGGAACCGCGAAAACGCTACCATGAGTGTCTTATAGAATACAATCGTGGTATGTATTCTTATAAACGGTAAATAATCTTGTAAAATAATTGTAGAAAGTTCTGTAAATAAGCAGTCCTGTAAATATCGGGGTTTGTAATTAACCGTGTCGGTCTGTTATGTGTAATATATTGGTTTATAGATTTTTCAACTGAGGAACTGAAGAAGAGCTCATTGTAGTTTGGCAAATAACCTAATTTTTCCTACACCTTTCTGACACTCTTCTGTGTGAGAGGTAGAGAGAGAGGGAAATAAAGAAAGAAAGAGAGCGAGAGAGAGAGAGGGAGAGAGAGAGAGAGGTTTCAAAGGATGAGAAGCAAAAGAGAAAGCTACCTAAGCTGGAAAACACTTGCTGCGGTGAAGAGAACGGTGGACGCTTTGTGAGAGAAAGACCAACTATTGTCATCTGGTAGGAGCAGAGAAAAAGAGAGCGAGAGAAGAGTCATCAAATTTAAAACATTTACATTGTTCGCTACAAATCAGATTTGCTTATCCAGCTATTGTGAGTGTTATCGAAACCCAGACGCATTACTAACATTCGATTACCACGCTGCTGCAATACTTTTCCAATGAGATAAATATCGGGATATTGAACTTCAAGTAGCTCCGGATCGTACAAATCACCTGCAATGGCTTCATCGTTATAGTCCGTCAGGTGAAATGCTACACACTTCGTGTTTTTCTCTCGATATATGGTAAATATTTCAGCTGTCTATTTCTGTGTGTAATCCTTTCAGAAAACACTCCTAAATTTACTGATTCTGAACTCACTTTATCGCAAAACTTTACTTTCATGATGATGCTTTTTTTAATGGACTCTTGTCAAAAGACCGTTGTAGCAGCGACTTCTCATTTTCAACGTTGACGCTCCTCGATTTCACCTGAGTTATGGTATAGTGTACATAATCATTATACCCGCCTACTATGTTCTAAAGAATATCGATCCATGTATAATCAGTACGTAGCCGAAATTGCATTCACACCTTATTTCTCAATTCACGATTGAGATGCTCGCAAATTAATGCTTGTAAATTGGTATACGTTGAATATATGTGAATATTGTACTTTTTCATTAGGACTTTGGAGTGACCATTATAAAACTATTTTCCCTAATCAACCTGCCGTTCTGCGGTATGCACCCCTTCACAAGTGTCGACTTCATTGCGGTTGCTGCATCTTTACCATTCTTACCTCGCAGGGGTACGGTGCGTGCAAGTTTTGAGACAGTATCGATGAAGGTGAGGTGAAATTTATGTTTGGAGTTTATATATGCGTACGACGGCATAACGACAAGATCAGCTTGATTTTGTTCGTCCAAGCCACGGATGGTCACAAGTAAAAGTCTAGTATCGTCGAGTTCATCGACGCTTCGTACAACGATTGAGATTTTTATTTTATCTTACGTACTTAGAGTAACGCCACCGACCATGTCCTGTCGATGTTGCCGAATCTGTGCTGCCCCAAGTTATGGTGACCATCTGCGGTAGTTCTAAACCCAATCCCCGGTCTGTCTGGAGGACCTTGCTTACTGAAAGAAGTGTACTCTTATTCAATTTGCATCCAAACACAACGATGCTCATGCTCAGAGCGTGTAGAATTTCAGACGATCGGCAAAAAAATAATATTTGTTTCACGCAATTCCTCAATTATTGATATAACTTAATTCGAATGTCCAGAACTTCCGACTGCTTGTGATACTCGAGCAATCGTTTGTACTCGTTCGTACCAACAAGTACATCGTTTATTCCACCGATCAATCGCTTTTGCCCGTTCCTATCAGCGAGTATATCATTTGTATTGGCAATTAATCGGTGATACTAGTGCGTACGAACGTGTACATCATTTGTACCACCGAGCAAACGCTTGAACCCGTTCGTACTAGCGAGTAAACCGTTTGTGCCACCGAGCAATGTTTTCTACCCATTCGTGTCGACGAGTATATCGTTTGTTCCACCGAGAAAATGTTTGCACCCGTTCGTATCGACAAGTACATCGTCTGTACCACCGAGCAATCTTTTGTACCCGTACGCATCGACGAGTATATCGTTTGTACAGCAGTGTCATCGTTTGCACCTGTGCGTACGGACGAAAATATCGTTTGTACCATCGAGCAATCGTATGTAACCGTTCGTATCGACGATTTGGTCCACCTAGCAATCGTTTGTAACCATTCGTATCGAGGAGTATATCGTTTATGCCGCTCGTATAGATGAGTACATCGTTTGTACCACCGAGCAATCTTTTTTACCCGTTCGTATCGACGAGTATATCGTTTGTACCACCATGCCATCGCTTCTACCACCGTGTAATGGTTTGTGCCCGTGCGTACGGATAAAAAAATATCGTTTGTACCACCGAGCCATCGTTTGTGCCGCTCGTATCGACGAGTATAATGTTTGTGCCACCGAGCAATTTTTTGTACCCGTTCGCATCGACGAGTATATCGTTTGTTCCACCGAGAAATCGTTTGTACCCGTTCGTATCGACGAGTAAATCGTTTGTACCACCGAGCAATCTTTTGTACCCGTTCGCATCGACGAGTATATCGTTTGTACCACCGTGTCATCGTTTGCACCCGTGCGTACGGGCGAGAATATCGTTTGTTTCCCCAAGCAATCGTTTGTAACCGTCCGTATCGACGAGTATATCGTTTGTTCCACCGACCAATCGGTTGCACCCACTCGTATCGATGAGTATATCGTTTGTGCCGCTCGTATAGACGAGTATATCGTTTGTACCGCCTAGCAATCTTTTTACCCGATCGTATCGATGAGTATATCGTTTGTACCGCCGTGTAATCGTTTGTACTCGTGCGTACGGACGAGAATATCGTTTGTACCACCAAGCAATCGTTTGTAACTGTTCGTATTGACGAGTATATCGTTTGTTTCACCGTGTGATCGTTTGCAGCCGTACGTACGGACGAGAATATCGTTCGTACCACCGAACAATCGTTTGTAACCATTCTCATCGACGGGTATATCGTGTGTTCCACCGGGCAATCGTGGATTCGAAAACCTTCAGGAGACTTTCCAAGACGTTCGTGAGACGTCCAAGAGGTGTTTAAGAGACTTTCGAAGATCCTCGCGGGACGATAGAAGGTTTTCATGACGTTTTAGTTTGTTTGAGTGGGTCGTTTGGGAACGTCTGAGTTTTGTTTCAATTGTTTGGGTTTGTTTTGATCGATTTGGTTTGTTTGGGTTTGTTTCGATTGTTTTGGTTTGTTTGGGATTAAGTATCTCAAACAAACCAAAACAATCGAAACAAACCCAAACAAACCAAATCGATCAAAACAAACCCGAACAATTGAAACAAAACTCAGACGTTCCCAAACGACCCACTCAAACAAACTAAAACGTCATGAAAACCTTCTATCGTCCCGCGAGGATCTTCGAAAGTCTCTTAAACACCTCTTGGACGTCTCACGAACGTCTTCGAAAGTCTCCTGAAGGTTTTCGAATCCACGATTGCCCGGTGGAACACACGATATACCCGTCGATGAGAATGGTTACAAACGATTGTTCGGTGGTACGACCGATATTCTCGTCCGTACGTACGGCTGCAAACGATCACACGGTGAAACAAACGATATACTCGTCAATACGAACAGTTACAAACGATTGCTTGGTGGTACAAACGATATTCTCGTCCGTACGCACGAGTAAAAACGATTACACGGCGGTACAAACGATATACTCATCGATACGATCGGGTAAAAAGATTGCTAGGCGGTACAAACGATATACTCGTCTATACGAGCGGCACAAACGATATACTCATCGATACGAGTGGGTGCAACCGATTGGTCGGTGGAACAAACGATATACTCGTCGATACGGACGGTTACAAACGATTGCTTGGGGAAACAAACGATATTCTCGCCCGTACGCACGGGTGCAAACGATGACACGGTGGTACAAACGATATACTCGTCGATGCGAACGGGTACAAAAGATTGCTCGGTGGTACAAACGATTTACTCGTCGATACGAACGGGTACAAACGATTTCTCGGTGGAACAAACGATATACTCGTCGATGCGAACGGGTACAAAAAATTGCTCGGTGGCACAAACATTATACTCGTCGATACGAGCGGCACAAACGATGGCTCGGTGGTACAAACGATATTTTTTTTATCCGCACGCACGGGCACAAACCATTACACGGTGGTAGAAGCGATGACATGGTTGTACAAACGATATACTCGTCGATACGAACGGGTAAAAAAGATTGCTCGGTGGGACAAACGATGTACTCATCTATACGAGCGGCATAAACGATATACTCCTCGATACGAATGGTTACAAACGATTGCTAGGTGGACCAAATCGTCGATACGAACGGTTACATACGATTGCTCGATGGTACAAACGATATTTTCGTCCGTACGCACAGGTGCAAACGATGACACTGCTGTACAAACGATATACTCGTCCATGCGTACGGGTACAAAAGATTGCTCGGTGGTACAGACGATGTACTTGTCGATACGAACGGGTGCAAACATTTTCTCGGTGGAACAAACGATATACTCGTCGACACGAATGGGTAGAAAACATTGCTCGGTGGCACAAACGGTTTACTCGCTAGTACGAACGGGTTCAAGCGTTTGCTCGGTGGTACAAATGATGTACACGTTCGTACGCACTAGTATCACCGATTAATTGCCAATACAAATGATATACTCGCTGATAGGAACGGGCAAAAGCGATTGATCGGTGGAATAAACGATGTACTTGTTGGTACGAACGAGTACAAACGATTGCTCGAGTATCACAAGCAGTCGGAAGTTCTGGACATTCGAATTAAGTTATATCAATAATTGAGGAATTGCGTGAAACAAATATTATTTTTTTGCCGATCGTCTGAAATTCTACACGCTCTGAGCATGAGCATCGTTGTGTTTGGATGCAAATTGAATAAGAGTACACTTCTTTCAGTAAGCAAGGTCCTCCAGACAGACCGGGGATTGGGTTTAGAACTACCGCAGATGGTCACCATAACTTGGGGCAGCACAGATTCGGCAACATCGACAGGACATGGTCGGTGGCGTTACTCTAAGTACGTAAAATAAAATAAAAATCTCAATCGTTGTACGAAGCGTCGATGAACTCGACGATACTAGACTTTTACTTGTGACCATCCGTGGCTTGGACGAACAAAATCAAGCTGATCTTGTCGTTATGCCGTCGTACGCATATATAAACTCCAAACATAAATTTCACCTCACCTTCATCGATACTGTCTCAAAACTTGCACGCACCGTACCCCTGCGAGGTAAGAATGGTAAAGATGCAGCAACCGCAATGAAGTCGACACTTGTGAAGGGATGCATACCGCAGAACGGCAGGTTGATTAGGGAAAATAGTTTTATAATGGTCACTTCAAAGTCCTAATGAAAAAGTACAATATTCACATATATTCAACGTATACCAATTTACAAGCATTAATTTGCGAGCATCTCAATCGTGAATTGAGAAATAAGGTGTGAATGCAATTTCGGCTACGTACTGATTATACATGGATCGATATTCTTTAGAACATAGTAGGCGGGTATAATGATTATGTACACTATACCATAACTCAGGTGAAATCGAGGAGCGTCAACGTTGAAAATGAGAAGTAGCTGCTACAACGGTCTTTTGACAAGAGTCCATTAAAAAAAGCATCATCATGAAAGTAAAGTTTTGCGATAAAGTGAGTTCAGAATCAGTAAATTTAGGAGTGTTTTCTGAAAGGATTACACACAGAAATAGACAGCTGAAATATTTACCATATATCGAGAGAAAAACACGAAGTGTGTAGCATTTCACCTGACGGACTATAACGATGAAGCCATTGCAGGTGATTTGTACGATCCGGAGCTACTTGAAGTTCAATATCCCGATATTTATCTCATTGGAAAAGTATTGCAGCAGCGTGGTAATCGAATGTTAGTAATGCGTCTGGGTTTCGATAACACTCACAATAGCTGGATAAGCAAATCTGATTTGTAGCGAACAATGTAAATGTTTTAAATTTGATGACTCTTCTCTCGCTCTCTTTTTCTCTGCTCCTACCAGATGACAATAGTTGGTCTTTCTCTCACAAAGCGTCCACCGTTCTCTTCACCGCAGCAAGTGTTTTCCAGCTTAGGTAGCTTTCTCTTTTGCTTCTCATCCTTTGAAACCTCTCTCTCTCTCTCCCTCTCTCTCTCTCGCTCTCTTTCTTTCTTTATTTCCCTCTCTCTCTACCTCTCACACAGAAGAGTGTCAGAAAGGTGTAGGAAAAATTAGGTTATTTGCCAAACTACAATGAGCTCTTCTTCAGTTCCTCAGTTGAAAAATCTATAAACCAATATATTACACATAACAGACCGACACGGTTAATTACAAACCCCGATATTTACAGGACTGCTTATTTACAGAACTTTCTACAATTATTTTACAAGATTATTTACCGTTTATAAGAATACATACCACGATTGTATTCTATAAGACACTCATGGTAGCGTTTTCGCGGTTCCGGGTACGATATGCCGTTTGTCATCGTGCGGTCTTAAAGCAATTTTTGTCTTGTTGATGGTGTACCATTCATGCAACTTCGATCGTATACATGATTGCAGGCCAGTCATTTCGATCTGATCATATGAGCATTTCGTATAGTCCTCGAAGGTGATCGTTCTTGCCTCGATGTTACTTTTAACGCGCTTCACTTTCTTCGTCACGTCTTTACCACTGACTCGGACTGCATACATTTTTGCTCTGGGCCCTACGAATTCCGTCATTATCCGTCCATTATTTTCGTCTTTCATAAGTCCGGGAACTTTTTCGTTGGCAAGCGGTATATCATACCCATTGCTCCCCGGATACTCGCTCATATCGAAACGATGGATATTACACTTCATGTAGTCATACATATCCTCACACTCACTGTTGTACATGAAACTATCCGTATCGGTGTATAAGGCTGTACATTTGTCTTTATACAGAGACATCATGTACTCATAATCAAAGTCATATTATCATGCCTTCGATATGTCGAGAATGGACATACCCACATACATTGGATTATTGAATTGCACCTCGAGCTTGCGTAATTCGACAGCAATATGGTTTTCTGAAAAAATACTCCGGCTATGAAAATTTGATTTGGAAATGATTGCCTCTGCACCGTACCTGCCCACCCACCATGTTAAAAGATTAACGCCTACATGGTTGCGGACATTTTCCATAGTTTTCCCAAACAACGCATTATTCATCAATTTATAGAGCTTTTTTCAAAGCCATGCTTTCTTGGGATAATTGGAGTATCTTATGATTTTTAATGATTTTGAGGGCGTGGCGTACACACTGCTGTAGATTGCGATAATGAATAACATACCGTCCCTTGTTGTGCACGGTTGCAAGCAGTTTTTTGTGTTGCCGACCAGGTGTTTTACCATGTGTTGAACAAAATGGGAAGTCCGTATGTGCATCGCGTAGACATTCCGGATACTCTAAGTCAACCTCAAGCATGTAACCGGCCAGTGAATCTAGCGCGATCAATGATAAATTGAATGTCGACAAGTCATTGACCCATCGACAATCACCATAGGTCGATGGTTGACGGATTTCCTATCCATACGAATTATTTACATCGAAATACATCAAGTACGATGAGGACCATGATGGATCGAACAATGCCATGTATTTCTTATTGACTCACGCATACCTATTTGAGCACTGACTCGGACCGCCGCGTATACCCCGTTTAACAAATAATACCATGTCAACGTCGGTGAATAATTCGAAGTTAGCGGATATATGTTTCAATATTGCATCCCATGTGATACCGGGGAGAGTACAGTAATAAGCGGGGTCGAGCCTGTAACTCTTGATACAGCTATTGCGAAAGTTCTCCAAAACATCGGCCAGTAACAAAAATATCGGTCTTCATGTACAAGTCACTATATTCCCTTAAGGTTTGAATAGAAAACCGCTCCCATACATTCTCGCGTATTCGTTCTCACTGACAATGTCACCAGTCAAAGTACTGTAAAATGTGTCTCGTAGCGGTATGTGATAGTTTCCCAGTCTGTTTCAACTATCGCTATACTCATTGAGGAAGACACCCTTTCAAGTTAATAGGATGAAATTGTCGACAGGCATGACATGAAATTGCGACCGTGACTTTTTGAATGTGTCCACTGTCAAAAATGAGGCCAGTTATCCAGACTTGCATTGAGAAATGTGTATGCATCGATGGAGCGTAATTGAATCTTATGTGATTTATCTGCCGTTCGAACTGGTTTTGTGAAAGAAATGTATTCCTCCTTGTTTATGGGCACCACGGTGGTTTTCCCTTCAAATGCTGTGGTTAGTTCCTTAATGATGAACTGCGCACCATAGCCGGACAAATTATGAAAAACTACGGGTATGAAAAAACTGCTTTTACTTCGAATTGTAATTAAAGTGTGTGGGACCTCTATGACGTCTGGTCAGATGGCAATGATCACGAACACGTATGCCGTCTTCGGCAAATGGTTTCTCACATATATGCCAGTGAGTAGCGCTTCGAAATTTTGCCCACTCAACCGGAGTTAGAAGTACCATGGGAACATTATCCCGTAAAATATCGTTGATGCGCAAAGCTACATCTTTAAGGTTCTCAACAAATCATGGGATGCAATCGGCATCGCAATGGGCGTAGTATCCCGATAACGAATGGTCATACGAACAATGTAAATAGTACGCGATGTTAAACACTTCGTGCTGTTGCTGTATATTTTTATGACAACCTTTGCCCAAACGCACTCAAGATTAGCATAAATCACAAATGGAAGTCGCTCTTTTCGTTGAAAGTGTTCGAATGTTAGTCATTTGTCCGTTTCATCAGGTTGTTGAATGGCACAATCGCTTGATTTTCCACAATCCATCTCGTGCGATCCCAATGCAGCCTTCGTGTAAAAGTAGTGCAAACACCTATAACATAATGATGGAAGAAATTATATTATCGAAGTACATAATTATTCATATGTATATTCCCGAGTAGGCTCCTTTTTACTCACCGATCGCTGATGTGTTTTTTGCCGGCTGTTTTGCTCGGCTGCGCGCTCACGAGTCGTGATAAATTTTTTATCTATACAAACTGTCCCACACTGCAGTCCGACGAATCCTCCACGTACAATAAATTGATGTGTTGGACCAGCTATTGGACGCATATTCGAATCGGAATGATGCTTTTCTTTTCCGTTGTAAATACATTAATAGAAACGTTGTTTTGCTATTGAAATGGCTTTATTCGATCGAGAGTGATAGGAAAAACAATGCCTTGAAGCTGCAGTACGATTGAGTAGTGTGGATACGAAGTTACTCTGTCCACATTCTTTTTCACCGGGTAAAGAACAGCGACCACTGACCACGCGAAACATGGGTTATCCCTTGACTTTATATTCACCACCACTTTCTTCAAGATTGATTCCCGCGACAACGTAATTTAACAACCGACACACGTCGGATGGTATCTGTGATGTTCAAAGTTAAGTCACACGGGTATGTATACCGGTGCGGACAAAACACCCCGCTCGTCCATCTTGTTGATTTTGACGGGGAAAACCAAACCAACTATCGTTTGTTGATGTAGGTGTTCTAAGATTGGTAGTGAGATGCGTCCCGATTCTCTCGTTGTCACGAATCCGTAAGCTGGTGTGACTGGTGCGGTGTGTTTGGTCGATTTGATATACTCCAATTTTCTGATCTGATGTGGTTTGCGATACGTATTTTTCTTTATCGGCGGAAAAACGGTTTTAAGGGGTGAAAAGAACCCTCGAAAATAGGGGTGTTTTTCGTTTTCCAAACAATCGTGTCGCGGTATTGGTTATT
The DNA here is from genome assembly GCA_963210295.1 of Ophion ellenae. NCBI lineage: Eukaryota > Metazoa > Arthropoda > Insecta > Hymenoptera > Ichneumonidae > Ophion > Ophion ellenae. The sequence goes on along the minus strand of OY723386.1, from coordinate 1,261,086 downwards.
ACCGTATTGTCTCAAAATATGTTTAATATATGCAACTTCGGGTGTGGTATTGCATATATTTTCGAATAATTGTCTACAGTTTACAATATCTTTTGTGACAACAGGATGTTCCCTCTAAGAATTGTAAATTATTGATGATGTTATTAGAGGCGCTCACCCAATGGCCATAGGGCCGACGAGGAAGTAGGTTGTAAATACTTCCTAACCATGCCGTAAGCGCCCGAAAATGTACACGTTCTCGTATTGAATCGGTCGCTCGTCTCTTTCGTCCGCTCTGCAATACTCCAGTTTTAAAAGCGTCGTGTTAAACTATTGAAATCGTAAACATATTTCAACTGTGGCTTACGCCGTCGGATGGCGCCACGTACCCGCTTACGATGATATTACCGCTTATTACGTGTATTGTGTCGGTGTAGTGTTTGAATTTCGTGATGCCTCCTTGACCTTCAGGTTCTACTGCTATTTTGGGGAGCCCTTTCCGTTATTTCGCGTTTTGCAGTTGTATATGTGTGTGTGTGCGTATTGCCGCCTGGTATTTCTGATACCTCCTCGCAGTTTCTATTCGCCTGATCCTAATTTTCTATTTCTCCTTTTGTAATTGATTCCTCCTTTGATTAATTGTAATGTTTTTTAGTACTTTTTTTTATTATTCCTCTCCCGATTCTGATTTCCGTCTTTATATAAAATGAAAATATCCTAACTTTTTTAAGTTTCTTAAAGGTCCCCTCTTTCAGCCTTTCCCTCCTAGAAGGTGGTACTCTGCTGAGCGGTACTGTTTAATCCACATAAAAAATCTCGTTCTATGCTAATGACTCCTTTCGTTTATTGTTTTTCAAGGCTCCCCTCATTCAGCTTTTCCCTCCTAAAAGGTAGTACTCTGCTGAGCGGTACTGTTTGATCCACACAAAAAGTAGAAGTGACGTTCCTCCGACGTTCCTCCTCTTTTATACCCATTTTTATTTGTTGATCTTTCCCCTTCCCTTACCAATTACCCATCATTCCCTTTATTGTTAACCTTTTTTCATGTTTTAAATAAATTTATTATTTTTTTTGTTTTTTTTTTGTTACTTTCTCTGTTTTCTTTTCAGCGATTTTTCCCCTTCCCTTACTTTTTACCTGTCGTTACCTGTTTTTGTTTATTTTCTGTTTTTTCTTTTTCTCTCTAACTTTTTCTACCCTAGACTGTTTTTGTTCTTTTCTGTTTTTTCTTCTCTCACCCGTTTTTCCTTCTGCTCATTGTTTTGTGACCTTCAGTTTTCGTCCCTCAAAGGTCGTTCGCAAATAATTGAAAACTTATCCTGGGTTTATTTTTGTGGGTTTATTTATTTATTTATTTTTTTTACATGGAGGCCACGCTGTTGTTATCGTCGCTGTCCGTTTCTTGTTCGTCGTCGTTATCGAGGCCCATTGCCCTCCAAAAGCGTTCCTCCTCGCTGTCGCACTCGCTGTCATTTATCAGGGTATCGGCGTCTTCGTTGTCGTCGTCGTCGTCGTTGTTGTCCTGCCAACTTATCGTGTCTACGTTGCTGTTCTCGTGGTGGTTGTTGGATGTGCCGGCGTTGCTTGTCTCGACGTAATTGTTGCTGTTTCCCCATTGGCTTGCTGCTTCCTGGTGGTAAGCGGCGTCCCCATAACGCCCTCCCTTGCTTTAATTTCGCGGAGGGTCCGCATTGACTGCCCGTTGAGCCACCTCGATTCTGATATAAATTTCTGCCAGGCTGCGTCCCTGGTTCGGGCCCTCGTCCTCCAGATACAGGTCCACGAGCACGAGGCCTATCCTGGCTAGTTTCCCATACACCCGGAGTGTCCATGTGTTGGTTTCAACGATCGCTCGTGCGTAGAACATATCTTCCTCCGTCCATATCTCTTCGGTATGGCTTGGGGATTCGACGTATCTCTTCGGGAATGGCTTGGTAAGGGTGAATGAAGGCCATTTCGGGGGCGGTGTAGCATTCATCCAAATTCGCGTACACCGCGGTTCCCCAGTCGCCCAGCCATATCACGTAATTTCCATCTTCGTGTAGTTTGACTATCGTTCCCCGGTAGAACTTCCCTTCCTGTTGATAGAGGGTGGCTGCTCCGGGAAATGCTTCTTCCTCTAGAAGTCGATGGATTCCCGGCTCGTCAGGGCTCATGTTTGTCCATGTTCTGATGATTGCCGACCCGAGTCCGTGTTCCTCATTTAGAAGTAGATAAATCTCGTTCGGGCTGATTATTCCCGGTATGGTGACGCCCTTGTACGTCTCCTCCAGCGTCGACACGTCGTAATTTCGGAACATTGTTGCTTCTGTGCTATCTGATTCTCGACTGACGAATTTTTCCTAATGTTCCGATGTCCGTTACCCCTTCCTTCTAATTTTCGAGTGATATTCCGGGGTACCATCCTTTAATGTTTTCATCCGTCACCTCGAAAAGTTCGAATTCGCCGAGTTTATTTATTTCGCTCGCGTCGGCTCGTTGTGCCTCGTTCTCGTTATGTATTCTTTCCTCGGTGATTTTATTTCTTTTATCCTTGTCAGATGATTGGCCCGTTCCCTGTCCTTTCCGAATTTCTGCGCGTATCTGTTTTCGTCGACTTTTTCTGTTTCGTACTCGCCGCCGTTTTTCCGTACGTGGATCTTTCTTATCTTCTCTCATGCTGACTTTGGTAGGGAATTTTCGATTCCGCGGGCTTCCTTATATACCCCTCCTCGACTTTTGGCATTAATTATTCGATCTTCGAGGTGGTCGTGTGTATCCTCTTTTTCTTCTCCGTCTTTTTTCCCGAGTCGCCGCCAGATAGCGTTTTAACATGCTTGAGTGGAACTTCCCTCGTTCCCTTTTCGTTTTTGGGTCTTCCAATAAAAAAGTGGCTTGTCCAACACATTTTTTTATTCTGTACGGTCCCTCATAAAGGGGCATGAATTTTGCGGTTTTTTGTTTCGATGGATCCGATACGTTCAAAGCCCGTACGAGGACCATTTCCCCTTCTTCGAAGGTAGTTGTGGCGTGTGTGGTGTTGAATCTTTCGGCTCGTTTTAGCCCTTTTTTCTTTATTCTTTCTCGTACTAGCTCGATTTTTTGTTCGTAGGTAAGTTCGTTCTTCTGGTCCTTTTCTAGTGCCAGTACCCATTTACGCCATATTCGGTATGGTTTCTTACGTAGTTGTAATTCAGTCGGTGTGACTTCCGTGGTTTCATGCTGTGTCTCGTTGATACAGTCCTGGATCACGGGTACCCATCGATACCATCCGGAATGCTTCTCCTCCAGGAAGGTTCGGAAGAATCGGCCTAGTTCTCGGTTAACTCTTTCCACGATATTCCCCTGCGGATGCCGAATCGAGGAAAACACTCCTTGAATGTTTTCGTCTTTCAGTCGTTTCAACCAAATTTTTGACGTAAATTGGGTTCCGTGGTCAAATTAAATCCTTCTTGGTCTTCCGTACTTCGGGATGTAATCCGTGAATATCCGGTTGATCGTGGCCACCGTATTGGCCTTCTTTAGAGGGTACAATCTTACGAATTTTGTAAAAGCGTCGATTGCCACCAGGATGTGTTGTACCCCCCCCCCCCCCCCTACTGACTTCGGCAGTGGTCCATAGAAGTCTATGGAGACTAAATCGCATGGGCCGTCAGGGAGAATATTCTGCATCTCTGCATAGTTGGTTTGTACAGCTACTTTGACCCTTTGGCATTTGTCGCAAGTTGCTATTACTTGGCGTACTCGCTTTGCCAATTGTGGACAAGTAAAGTCTTCGTTTGTTAGGTGGAAGGTTTTCCGTGCTCCCTGATGACCATATAATTCATGACATTCTACTATAAATGCCCTTAGGAGTTCTTCGGGCAATACGACCTTCCATCTGCCAGCCCTATCATATTTTTGGAGGCATTCCTCGCTGATCCGGTACTTCTTCTTCCCGTCCTCTTGCATAGTGTCTTCCTTGCAGTTTTCCCATATTAGTCGTAGATTTTCCTGGTTCCTTTGTATCTCTCCAATCCTTTTGAATATTTGCTTGATATCGTTGTCTGGCTTCCTGGCGAGTATGGCCGCTAGGACAACTTTCCCGGGTGTGTTGCTCGTGTTGTCTTTTGTTCTGCTGAGTGCATCGGCCACTGTGTTCTGTTTTCCCGGCCAATGCTCGATTTCAATGTCGTAGTCTTGTATGAGCAGTGCCCATCTCAGCATTCGGTCACCCACGAATCGACACGTTTTCAGGAAGGTCAGTGCTTTATGGTCTGTTCTGATTCTTATTTTCGCGCCGAGTAAGTATGTCCGGAATTTCTGTAGCGCCCATACGATGGCCAGCATTTCCTTTTCCGTGGTGGTGTACCCGATTTCGGCTCCTTTCAGTGTTCGGCTGGCGAATGAAATTATACCGACTTCACCGTTACTCCTTTCTTGACTCAAAATGGCTCCGATCGCATAGTCACTTGCGTCGGTGGCAAGTGTGTATCCCTGAGTTGGTTCAACGTGTCTTAACATGACTGTTGCGATAAATAACTGCTTGATTTTTATAAACGCTTTTTCTTCCTCTTCTCCCCATTTCCATTCTTGTCCCTTTTTTAGCAGGCCCAGAAGAGGTACGGTTTCCTTTGCGTGTTTCTCTGTGAATTTACTATAAAAGTTGATCAGTTCCAAAAATCCCCGAAGCTGCTTAATTTTTTTGGGCCGTGGGTATTCCTGGATTGACTTGATTTTCTCCGTTTGTGGTTTTATTCCAGAGTTTGTCAATATGTGACCCAGGAATGTCACCTCTTGCTGGAAAAATCTGGATTTCTTGAAATTTAGTGTCATGTTGTTTAGACTAATCCGTTCGAATAATTGTTGTAAATGGGTCAAGTGTTGCTGTTCCTCTTTCGATAGACACAGCAGGTCATCGACGAAGTTGATGACGGAGTCCCCCAGATTTTGCAGGACGATGTCCAGTCCCCTGATCAAACTTGCTGTGCTAGTTTTTAGTCCGAAGGGTGTTATTGTGAACTGATAGCATTTTCCCTCGTGCTGGAAAGCCGTATACTGTCTGGATTCGACTGCCAACGGGATCTGCCAAAAGCTGCTAGTCATATGCAGGCTGGACATGAATCGTGCTCCTCCACATCGTTGGAATATCTCCTCGGTTGGAGGCGCTGTGTCGTGGTCTTCGACTAAAAATGCACTTAACTGTCGTGCATCCAGACACAACCGAATTGACCCATCCTTCTTTATGACGGTTACTAATGGGTTGATAAATCGGCGTTTCGCTCGTTCTATGACGCCGTGTTCGAGCATCCTTTGGATTTATTTTTGTACTTGTTCCCGGTACTGAATTGGTACAGGGTATGAACGATGCATGTACGGTTCCGAATTTTTTAGAACCAAGTTATGCGTGTACGCTTGCATCCTGCCAGGTCTCCGGCTAAAGATGTGTTGGTAGTTCCGTATTTAATCCTGGAATGCATATCTCACTTCCTCTTTTATATTCAGGCATTCATGCATTTTGTCCCGTATCTCAGCTTCCGTAATTCCGTCATTCTGCACTTCTTCTACCGTAGAGATGTTGATCCTTCGTTCCTTGCTGGGGTTAGTTCTTTGCTCTCTCCACCTCCCCTCTTCCAACTCGGCGACCACCTCGTCCATGATCCTAATTACCCCGTTGCTTGCGTCGACCTCCACTTGTAGTTCGAATAGTCCGTCGATTCCAAGGATCGCGTTTCTGCTCATTCTCGGTATAATGAGCATCTGTAGGCTTCCTCTTGCTTGACACATTTTTGCTTCCACCATGATTTGTTGTTTGATCCTTCCTGACTTGCCGCCAAATGCTCCTACCGCTTCGGTGTTTGTTACCGGTATTCTTGGACAGTTTTTAAAGTTCTCCTGGTGTCGGAGAAAAAAGTCTTCCGATACGCATGACACTTCACTCCCGCTATCGACCAGAATTTCTACTGTGACCCCTTCTATGTTAATGGGTAGTGTTGGGCATTTCAGGTGGATCCTTTTTGCTCCTTCACCTCGCCCTGGGTTCTCCATCAGAAATTCTCTGGGGTGCTCGTATATGTTTGTCCTGTCTTCTGGCTTATTTCTCTTTGCTTTTGCACCTTCCTCTGTTGAAATCCTCTCCGTAATGATCTCTTCGATGTGGCGTTGCTTACTTGTATTTTCTTCCGGTATCGTTTGTGTTGTTCTTTCTCCATGCTCCTTTCCTGGAATTCTTATCATTCCTAGTCTGTCGGGTTGCTCCTGTTCCCCAACCTTGCTTCTTTTCCGCTTCTCTCGCTCCCTTTTCTTTATGTTTCTTTTTCTTCTCTCCCGTGCTTCGTCCATTGCTTCTTGGGTTACCTCATCGTCCGTTGCGCCTCGTGATGCTTCATTCGCCGTGGCGATTGCCATCGATTCGGGTGCAACGTTCAGTAGTTTCCCTGGTTCGTTTGTTGTCCGGCGGGTTGCCCAATTTGTGTTGGCGCTGTTTGTTGCTCCGGTGGCAGATTGCCGTTTGCCACTCCTCCGTGTGGCCTTGGGTTCCAAGCTGGTGCGTTAGCGTTCAAAGGAGGTCTGACCTCCCCGGATCTTTGTGGCCAAAACGTTCTGGGTGTTTCGTTATTGAATCCGTTGTTCCCTGGTTGGCGAGCTTGAAATGGTTGAGGTGGTCCCTAATACCTGGGATATTCCGGTCTCCATTGCTGGTTTGACCCCGTTGAGCGGAGTCCCCACAATGTGCCAAACCTTTGATTTTTCCACTGGTTGTTTGGCTGCCAGTTTGAATTGCTGGTCTCATGCCCCCGTGGAAAGGATCTCCTTACATTCAGAGGTCCCGCTCCGTCCATGCTCTCCAAAAGTTCCAGGAAGGCATCAATGTTTTTTATGCCGCTGACTCGTACAGCCATTCCGATGGATTCGTCAAAGTGATTGGCCAGTTTCCGGATGATTTGTTCCTCTGCTGGCCCTTCACTTAAATCTTTCGCATTCCCAAATATTCGGGTTGCGTATTCGGTCCGGGTCATTTGGTGCCCGTCCCATTCGTACGCCCCGAACTCGAGATTCCGGCGGATTTTGTCCTGGATCTCTTGACTCCAGTACCGCGCCCGGAACTTCTCTTCGAAGTCTTTAATTGTCTGGATCCTATCCTCAACGATCCTCCACCAATCTTTAGCCGTGTCACGTAATGACTGGCTGATCAGGTAGTGAAGGTCTGTGTTACCAGTAATTCGCCAGAATTCCTTAAAATCCTTCAGGAAGCGCATTGGCCGTTCTCTGCCGTCGCCATTGTATGCGGGTGGTTTCTGTTTCGCTGCATATGCCTGGCTTACGTTCAATCCCGTTCCCCATGTCGTATTGCCCATGGTATTTGAGTTTTGTGCTTGAATGTTTTTCTCGCATTCCGTGATACGCTTGGAATGATCCGTGACAACTTCTCCGACGTCTTTCGATGAATGAAGGAGCTGGGATATTGTCCGTGTGATGGATTCCATCCGCGTATCAAAATCTTCGATTTTTTCGTTATTTTCCTTCTGGGTTTGTTCGTGATTGTGCTCGATCATTTTCTGGGCAATCACGATTTTCCGTTCGGTGCGTTCCTCGATCTTGTTCATATCGTTTGTGATTTTTTTGTTGATTTCCTCGTTCAGCTGGCGTGTCCTTATGATGCACTGATCATCTTGTTGCTAGATTTCCGCCTGGGTGGTGAGGTGTTCCCTACGCTGCTCGTTGCGTATACTGTTCATGGCTTTTATGAGAGCCAAAGTGGTTGCGCTGTGCTCCGTTTCATTGTCCTCAACGATTACCTCGGTATCACCTCTATTTTGACCGATCTTAAAGGTTTCTTCGTTCGTGATCGGTGCTGGTCCTATTTCCGATAGTCTCCCAATATTTTGCCGATCTCTTCTACGGACTTCTTCTATTAACCCATCCGCCGTCGTTGATTCCCAGTGAACGGAGGTTTCGTTCTTTTGTTGTGCCATTTTATTATAAATACGTCCTACAAGTTTTTCTTTCTTATGATCGAGCCCCACGTTGGACGCCAAATGTAACAGCTCGGAATTTGTTACAATAAATTTTATTTGTTCGTGACTCGATCAGGGAAGAAATTAATTTAAACTCTTTGTTTTTGGAGGTATTTTGCAATAAAATGACATTTATTCAATATTTCACTCGATATAATATTAAAGAATTCCGGTGTACATATGTGGTGTGTTGTTTGTGTCGCTAGAGCGTATTTTGTGTGTTTTTATGTATCGCGTCTCGGTCGGTACAATACTCGCGTGGTGGACTCACTCGGATGGTAAATGCTTGCTTTACCGAGGGGCGATGATTTTCTTCCCCCTCTCCTGCGTGTATTGGCACTCGCGGCGTGCGTGGGTTACGGCGCGCTCTCGCCTACGGCGCGCGGAGTCCGCTGGGCGCCTTTCCCTAGTTTGCGCGTGGCGCTGTCTGTCACGGTCCACTTTCCCTAGCGGTCTCGATCGCAGCGCGCTCGATCTCAATACGGCGCGTTATCCCCTCCCTTCTTACTGTCGCTCGTTGCGCGTGGTGCCGAGCGCGCTCTCGTGGTACTTGCCGTCCTTCGGTCCCCCCACTCTTTCGATTCCCGACGCGGTGGATCGTGGCGCGCTGTCGATCGACGCGCTGCGGCGCGTTCTCTTGTAATTACTCCCCGTAAGCGTAATCGATTACGACGAGTCGATAATCGATTACTCTAACTGTGGCTTACGCCGTCGGATGGCGCCACGTACCCGCTTACGATGACATTACCGCTTCTTACGTGTATTGTGTCGGTGTAGTGTTTGAATTTCGTGATGCCTCCTTGACCTTCAGGTTCTCCTGCTATTTTCGGGAGCCCTTGCCGTTATTTCGCGTTTTACAGTTGTATATATGTGTGTGTGTGTATTGCCGCCTGGTATTTCTGATACCTCCTCGCAGTTTCTATTCGCCTGATCCTAATTTTCTATTTCTCCTTTTGTAATTGATTCCTCCTTTGATTAATTTTAATGTTTTTTAGTACTTTTTTTTTTCTTATTATTCCTCTCCCGATTCTGATTTCTGTCTTTATATGAAAAGAAAATATCCTAACTTTTGTAAGTTTCTTAAAGGTCCCCTCTTTCAGCCATTCCCTCCTAGAAGGTGGTTCTCTGCTGAGCGGTACTGTTTAATCCACATAAAAAATCTCGTTCTATGCTAATGACTCCTTTCTTTTATTGGTTTCAAGGCTCCCCTCATTCAGCTTTTCCCTCCTAAAAGGTAGTACTCTGCTGAGCGGAACTGTTTGATCCACACAAAAAGTAGAAGTGACGTTCCTCCGACTTTCCTCCTCTTTTATACCCATTTTTATTTGTTTATCTTGTCACGGTCCCACACGACTCCTATTCCCAAACCCAGTCTCACGCCCTCATATCAACCGTTTCCCACAGCTCTCACCTAAACCTAATCCTCCTTCCTAGAAACCCTCAGCAGAAACTAAATCTCCCTTCCCAGAAGTCCTCTCCAGCATCTCTCACTCTCTCTCTCTCTCTCTCTCTCTCTCTCTCTCTCTCTCTCTCTCTCTCTCTCTCTCTCTCTCTCTCTTTCATCTCTCCTGAGTCCCATTGTTCGCGAGCCCACGCGCTTCGCCATACTCGCGCGTGGCATCCCCTCCACCTTCCTAAGGCCCCTCCACTTAACCACGCTTCCTCCTGCTGGACCGAGAGCCAGCAGTCCATCCTAAAACCTCGAACACCTAAGTGCACTCCCTCACCAAGACCAAAGGAGAATAAAAGATCCAAGTCAAAAGTCCGTGTCCGAGTCAATAGTTCTCGCGAAATCGCTAATTACCCGCTAGACCATCACAAATTGGTGTCAGAGGTGGGATTCGCGAAACGCCCCACTCGTGTCTCGAAAGATCGCGGAAAAAGTTAAATAATAAAATTTGGCGGGCCCGTACACCCCGCTCAGTTTTATATTAAAAAAAAAAGAAGAAACACTTCCAACGCTCACACACACAATGCAAGCGCTCAGCGTTCAAGCGACACACACACGGACGAGACGAGAAACAAAGGAACACATTTACAAACACAAAAACGGAATCAACCCATCATATATAGAAGGAAGGAAGGGAATAGACGGACCAAAGGCCCTTCTATGAAAATTGTTTTTCTTCTCATCACGGCAATGTAAGTAATTTCGAAATTCACTTTTCTTTCTCTAATATTTTCAAGCCCTCTGAGGCTCTCGTCCTCAAGAAGAGGACGACCAAGTCGGTGAAACACCGCCAAGGAAGCCTCGCAGCAAGGAAGATCCGCGGGTGGCCAAGGCACGGGACCGAGCTCGGATCCCACAAGCGCCCCCGAAGAGGCACCAGCGTTCCCCTCGCCCAGGCCCGGCACGTTAGCCAAACCCGCTTCCCTAACAAGCCCGACGCGCCACGCTCCTCAGAGCCAATCCTTATTCCGAAGTTACGGATCCAATTTGCCGAATTCCCTTACCTACATTAGTCTATCGACTAGAGGCTCTTTACCTTGGAGACCTGCTGCGGATATGGGTACGAACCGGCGCGACACCTCCACGTGGCCCTTCCTGGATTTTCAAGGTCCGAGGGGAAGATCCGGACACCGCCGCAACTGCGGTGCTCTTCGCGTTCCAAACCCTATCTCCCTGCTAGAGGTTTCCAGGGAACTCGAACGCTTATACAGAAAAGAAAACTCTTTCCGGATCTCCCGACGGCGTCTCCAGGTCATTTTGGGTTACCCCGACGAACTCTCTTGTGAGGGCCCGAATTGTATACGGTTCCGCTGCCGGGTTCCGGAATAGGAACCGGATTCCCTTTCGCCCAATGGGTGTGTGTCGTAATATTTGTTATTACACTTTTAACTCAACACCGTCATCAACACAGGATTTCTCCTAGGGCTTAGGATCGACTGACTCGTGTGCAACGGCTGTTCACACGAAACCCTTCTCCACGTCAGTCCTCCAGGGCCTCGCTGGAGTATTTGCTACTACCACCAAGATCTGCACCGACGGCGGCTCCAGGCAGGCTCACGCCCAGACCCTTCTGCGCACACCGCCGCGACCCTCCTACTCGTCAGGGCTTCATGACGGAAATTTCCGCCTCACTTGCCACTGACGGCAGAGTATAGGCCCGACGCTTCAGCGCCATCCATTTTCAGGGCTAGTTGCTTCGGCAGGTGAGTCGTTACACACTCCTTAGCGGATTCCAACTTCCATGGCCACCGTCCTGCTGTCTTAAGCAACCAACGCCTTTCATGGTATCCCATAAGCGTCGACTTAGGCGCCTTAACTCTGCGTTTGGTTCATCCCACAGCACCAGTTCTGCTTACCAAAATTGGCCCACTTGGCACTCTGATCCGAAATCTCGTGGCTTCACTATTCAAGCAAGCCAGAGATCTCACCCATTTAAAGTTTGAGAATAGGTTGAGGTCGTTTCGGCCCCAAGGCCTCTAATCATTCGCTTTACCAGATGAGACTCGCATAAGTTCTTAGAACTCGCGAGTGCCAGCTATCCTGAGGGAAACTTCGGAGGGAACCAGCTACTAGATGGTTCGATTAGTCTTTCGCCCCTATACCCAGTTCCGACGATCGATTTGCACGTCAGAATCGCTACGGACCTCCATCAGGGTTTCCCCTGACTTCGTCCTGACCAGGCATAGTTCACCATCTTTCGGGTCCCAACGTGTACGCTCTGGGTGCGCCTCTTCTCGCAATGAGAACGAGACGCCCCGGGAGTGCGGGATCGCATCGTGACGCGACCCATCCTCCCTCGGTCGGCGCAAGGCCGACCTTCACTTTCATTGCGCCTTTAGGCTTAAGAGTTCCCAATGACTCGCGCACATGTTAGACTCCTTGGTCCGTGTTTCAAGACGGGTCCTGAAAGTACCCAAAGCAGTAGCGTCGCCGACCGGTATCATTAAAGCCAGTCCTAGGACACCACCAACCAACAGCTGGCGAGGCCCGGTGACGGCACTAGGTCCGTACATCCGGGAAACACTCGCCTTGCTTGCGGCGGGCTGGACGCAGTTCAATTTGCGGCTCGATACCGTGCGAGTACCGCCGGGCAGCTGGTCAGACAACCGGGGGTCTGTCAGCCACATGACGCCGTGAAGCGTCGTACACATGACAGGCACCCACCCGGGCCGTAGACCGACACCCAACGGGTCGCGACGTCCTACTAGGGGAGAAGTGCACGCCGACGACACCAGGCAAAAAACCACACGGACGTGTACCTCAAGACCGAAGTCTTATGGCATCACGAACCGCACACGTGCCTGGATCGCTGACGATCAATCTCCCCATTCGATCTTTTGGGTTTCTCAGGTTTACCCCTAAACGGTTTCACGTACTCTTGAACTCTCTCTTCAAAGTTCTTTTCAACTTTCCCTCACGGTACTTGTTCGCTATCGGTCTCGTGGTCGTATTTAGCCTTAGATGGAGTTTACCACCCACTTAGAGCTGCACTCTCAAGCAACCCGACTCTAAGGAGAGATCCTCCCGAAACGCGTCCCGGTCGCTACAGGCCTGGCACCCTCTACGGGTAATTGGCCCCATTCAAGATGGACTTGGACTCGGGCATACGCCTCGGGATAAGTGGATCCTCCCAAACACTACATTTCCCAGCGACAGTGCCGCGGGATTCAGTGCTGGGCTATTTCCTGTTCGCTCGCCGCTACTAAGGAAATCCTGGTTAGTTTCTTTTCCTCCGCTTAGTAATATGCTTAAATTCAGCGGGTAGTCTCGCCTGCTCTGAGGTCGTCGAATTTACATATAAGAGTTGAGACTCATGATATGGGCTAAGAATCTTCTTATATACCGCGCGCGGTCTGTTTCTCGAGCGCGCTTTGGATTAGAGACACCAAGGAGCTTCCCGTTCGATGGTCTACCTCGTGTGTTATAATGGGGGCACCCACGGCACGAGCGCGCAAGTTCACGCAGCGTGCACACGGCTTCGCAGTCATATCTGTCCTTCAAACTACAAGTAGCCCCGGGACTCGATCGACCGGCCGTGAGCGACGCGTTTTAATACGTCGAACAGCGACTCGCAAGGTGCGCTCACCAATATACACGGGGGCAGACCCGCTTCTCTCGGAGCTCTGACAATCCATTGCGCTCAAGTACGATCGCGCGGTACGATTCAGCATATCGCTCAATCTCTCAAAGAATCGCGGTGTACAAAACTAACGTCATGTACACCGCTCTCGCGGCCCAAATATTCACGACACACAGGAAGGGATTTTGCGTGCGTTGTGCCACGCGTCGTAAGCGCGACGAGTGAAAAAAATCTATGTTTCGCTCTTGCTAATTCGGACTTCGTTCGATAAGTCGGGCGCGCTATAACCAAAAACATCGTCGGACGAAAAGGAACGTATCCCTTTTCAGATACCTTCGTTGTTGAGGCGGCGCGCACCGAACTTGGGGTCCCCGAGAATATACGCGAGAGGAAACTCTTTCACCGTGCGATACACGCGAATGACACTTCTGTTCACGCTCTCTCCGAACCGCAGTTCTACGTGTCAGATATTTGAGAGGCCGACGATTCATTTCAAACGACGCCAGCGGCGAGCACTAGCGTGCCCCACCATCGACGAGCGTTCACAACGTTCGCTCTCTCTCCAAAGAGGAAAAGCAGTTTCTTGTATGTAAACGACCCT
>OY723386.1:1192500-1237500 GCA_963210295.1 Ophion ellenae | reverse complement strand
CACCGTAGGTAAGTATTGGTATAGCCAGGCCCTTATACAAGGTTAGACGGGCCTTATGGGCGAGTCCCCACCTTGCACGGGCCAGGTTGGCCAGTTTACTGAATAGGGCAGTGGTATTGTGTCCGGTCTCTATCGCGTGCCTTTTGCCTGTCAGCCCATTGCTTAACCAGACCCCTAGGTATTTGATATCAGTTACGGCTTTAATGGTGTTTCCCTCGAGCTTTATTGCTGGTGGCCTGTCAAGCTTCCCCTTTAAGAGGACCATTTGCGTTTTTGGTGCCGACACAGTCAGCTTTCTCGATCCGCACCAGTCTGTTATGAGGTGGCCAATTCGGTCCGCCTGCTCTTCTATGTTTTTCCGGGTGTTTGCTCTGATAACCACAAGTATATCGTCTGCGTAGGCCACTGGTTCTGCCGTTTCCTCCAGGCGCTGGATCAGCTCGTCGAATACTAGGTTCCAGAGACTCGGTCCCATGACCGAGCCTTGAGGACAGCCCTTGGTGACTTTCTTTGTTTCCTTTGCGTTCTTCCCTATGACAGAGACCTCCCTATCCCTCAGGTAGCTACATACGATGTTGTAGGCCGATGGTGAGGTGCCGCGATTCTGAAGTTCAGTCAAGATAGATGGCCACCACAGATTGTCGAATGCCCCTGATATATCGAATGATATAGCTGCGGTGTATTTGTGCTGAGAGTCTTTTATTTTCCCTACAACGTTGCCGATGGCGTCGTCGGTCCCCTTGCCCGGCCTGAATCCAAACTGGTTCCCTGCGGTTCGTGGGTGTCGAAGGAGAATATCCCCGATGCGGTTCAGGATAAGTTTTTCCAGTACCTTCCCCATGATTGGTAGAAGGCAGATCGGTCGGTAAGACTTAGGGTCAGTTTTATCCTTTTTTTCTCCCTTGAGGATTGCCCTAAGCGATGCAGTCTTCCAGACCTCCGGGAAGGTACTTTGTTTGATGCAGGCGTTATAAAGCAGTTTTAGCTTCCCTGGGATGGCTTGGAGGGATGCCTTTAATACTACAACCTCAATTCCTTCCGGGCCTGGCGCTTTGCCGTTGCCCATCCTAGAGATGATCTTTTTTAACTCTTGTTCAGTGACTGGGGGCATCGCCTCCTTATCCAAGCATTTGCCCTTCAGTTTGAATTCTCTCGATTCCTTGCAATCTTGTGTCATTGTTAGGGTCCTCGTCCGGTGTGAGCACCTTTAGCAGGATGCGTGCTGTTTGTTCCCATGTTGTTGACTCGGTGCCAAGGGACCTGAGAGAGCTCAGCGGGGCCTCTCGCCTAAGCTTCCCGAGAGCCGATTTATACGGTATGCTCCAAGGGTTGGCGGCTGTGGTTTCCTGGACGAAGTCTTTCCAGCTGTCAAATCTTGCCCTTGCAAGGGTGCTCCTGTAGAAGGTTCTAGCTGCCCGGTATTCTCTGACTCTGGGCTGTATGTCCTGGTTATTTCCCAGGGCCTTACATCTCTGGATTTCTCTCCGGGCCTTGTATGTTGCTCGTTTAAGGGCGGCTACCTCAGGGGTCCATCCCGGGACTGCCCTGGCGTGCCATTGCCTCCGCGGTATTGAGGCGTCACAAGCAGCTAGAATACATCTTTGCGTTTCCGTTGCGAGTTCGTCTGCTGTGGCTGTAGCTGAGCCTTCATCACTTTCAAGGAGGGGGCTGTTTGCCGTTGCTTCACGGAGGGCCCTGGTAAACTTGGGCCAGTCGGCCTTGCTTAGTGCGAGCCTATTTGGCTGGTCCGTTGTGCCTTGTTGCGATTTTCTTGTGGACATTGTTATCTCTATGGTTCTATGGTCACTGGTAGTGAGTGTATCGAAGACTCTCCAGTTTGAGACCAGGTGAGCCGCCTCAGGCGTGGCAAGTGTAATATCTATGGAGGACTCATGTCCAGGGATATTCCCGCGGTAGGTTGGATATTCAGTTGTCCTATTCAGGACAATAAGACCAGTGGACGAGATGAAGTCTTCCAACTTCCTTCCTCTTGCCCGCCTGCGATCGTGGGTGTACCGTTGTACGCATACCTTGTCCCAGAGTGGGGAGGTAGCGTTTGCATCTGCAGCTATTATCACTGGTCTGCCTCTGAGTATCCGAAGAGCTCTTTCCATCCTGTTAATTCCAGTGTCAACCCTAAATGCGTACTGGAAGTATATGGACACCAGGTAGAGTTCTCCAAATGCATTCTTGACCTGTGTGGTGACCATGTGCGAATCGCAAAGCTGGTCAAGGCGAAGCAACGTATATGTGCCGCTCCTGCATATTATGGCAGCTTGCGGGTTTTTACCCTGGCCTTCGTCCGCGATGGTGGTAGTACGAGCCCCTAGTCCGCGTATTCTTCCCTGGGTTACATATGGTTCCTGTGCAGCGATTATGTCGGCTGTGCCATTAGCTAGACCAGCAGCTATTTCTGTGGCTACCGTGGAGGATCTTTGCATATTTGACTGAAGGACTGTAATCGTTGTCTGTCTATCCATAGTTGATCCTTGCAACTCTCCATTCAACACTGGCCTTGTATGCCGGGCACCCAGTGCTGTTAGCCCCGTGCTTCACTGTACTTCTGCGTGCGCGCAGACAGTTAGCACACTTTGGGGGATCACTTTTGTTTTGGCATTCATCGTGGGCATGGCCTTCCTCCGCACAGTGGGAACAAACCATTTTGTCGGTGCAGTTTTTGGCCATATGTCCGTACTTTTGGCATTTGAAGCATCTGGATGATTCTACAAAATCTTGGACTGGGCACGAGGTCCAACCAATGTATACCCGTCCTTTGCTGACAAGTTCTTTTCTGGATTCTGGATCTACTTCTATCACCCAGTTGGTGGTGTCCGTTTCTCGTTTTCCCACGCGGTGGCAGAGTCTTACGATGGTACCGCAGTCATTATTCAGGTTCTGGTCCTGGATACACAGGCGTACCTCAGCTTCAGGAGTGTCTGCTGGAACTCTTCGGACTATGAGCCTCGGGTTATTTCTACAGTCGAGGGATGCATTGAGTCCGGCTTGTTTAAGCTCCTTGCTTTTTGAGAAGACTTCCAGGTCCTTAGCCGTAGCCGTTTCCACTATGAGGCTGTTTTCCCCGGCTTTCCTAACTGATACGATACCGATCCTGCTGGCTTTTGGGTCAATGGCCCTTAGCAACGTTTTGCGTGCTTCCTCATGTGTGCTGATAACCGAGCTTTCATTCGGTGTGATTTTTACTGCTTGGACTTCCTTTTTATTGTTGATGAGGGTGGAGATCCTCCTCAGACCCGAGCTGGGTTTGCCCTTGGACACAGCAGCGGCATATGATTTGCCTGCAGCCTGGTTTGTTTCGGTAGCCGGGTCAGAACGCTGAGCTCTTCGAGGTTGTACCTTAGGATGAGCCGCCACTTGATTAGTGCTGGTATTGGCCTTATTTGCTTGGGCTCCAACTGTTTGGAGTAAGTCCCTGAGTTCCATCGTTCTTCCTGTTAGTTCGACGTTCATGGCAGAGAGGTCCCAGACCGATGCCTGGATCTCTTCCAGCTGGGCTTCTATGGCCGTCCAGGCGCTCCGGTTAACTTTATATCTGTTGCAGACATCCCTGATGAGGCCCAGCCCTGCTAGAACCCTCTTAGACAGGGCCCTGACCGAGTCAGTGTCGTCTTTTGCTGGTACAGGTTCCTGGTTGTCAGGTTGTGAGTCCTTCGGATGAGGGTGAGGACCTTGGCCATCATCCTCTGCACACAACTCTTCGTATTGTTCGATCTCCTCTTCCCTGTTTGAGTCATGAGGCGTAGCTGTTTTGCGTGGTGCCGGTATTGATGTTTCAGGTAGTGAAGAGGACGATGAGGTCTTCTTGATTCTCTGCCGCTTAATTTTGTCTTCCTTGGTTTGTCCTTCTTCGTTTTCTTCCTCTTCAGCTTCTTCTGAGCTTGAAGAGTCCGGGAGGGGTCTTTGAGGTCTTATCTTCTTCTTCTTTTTCCGTTCAACGAGGTTAAACTCAGTATTCGGGTCGCTGGGGCCGGTGTTTTCTTTATCCTGCCAGAAATAGTTGGAATCCGTTTCCTCTATTTCTGATTCGATTTTGCCCACCTTCTCACTTTTCTCAATTTCTCCACTTTTTTCACTTTTTTCGTTTTTATTATTTTTTTTCGATGGTTTATGCCCCTTTGGTGTTTTCCGGGATTTCCCACTCGGGTCGTCCCCAGAATTACCCATGGTGGGGCTGGAGGCAGCTGGTGCTTAGTCCGTGGTTTGGTATGTCTGGGTGTGAGTTACGTTTATAATTTGCGAACAGGGTCCTTGAGCTGTACGAATTTGCGAACAGAGCACTCAGGTTTACGTCGGATTGCAATTTGCGAACAGAGTTTGTGTTTGTGAATTTGCGTAGAGTTGGATTCAGAATTTGCGACCAGAGTTTTTGTCCTAGGTAGGGTTTCCCCCGGAGGGGGGGGGGAGGGAGGAGGCTTCCTCCGGTGATCCTCACTTGCTGGTGCTGCTAAATCAACTGATCCGGTTTCCCCTTCCTGTGCGTCCTAAATAGCCTCTCAGAGTGGCAGCGAAGCTGCGTTCTGATTGGCCAAAGGCTCTGTGGTGGGGGTGCCTGCCTGGGGTAGGTGCTCAGTTGGGTGACCGCCTTCTCCTGATTGGCCCGTCGGTGAGTCAGAGGTCTGCCTGGGGTAAGTACCCAGTTGGGTGACCGCTCTCTCCTGATTGGAGCGCCAGTGGGTCCGGGGCTCCTCGTCGCTGGTTGGCTGACGAGAGGTGTTGGTGCTGGGTCGCTACACGGTGCGGTGACCGAAGCCCAGCGAGCGCTCCTATTGGCTCGCCGGTGGGTTCTCGGCTCACGCTCCTCAGCTTGCTCTCTATTGGTGCGCTACTTGGGATTTATATATTTTTAACTTGACTTTCACTTCGAAACTATTTTCGGCTCTAACACGATTCGCTGGGATTGGTCGGTTCTCTAATGGCTCGGGTGCTCCTATGAGACACGTCCGTTCACCTCGGTGGTCAGCGCTCGACTAGTAGATAGGGACAGTTTAATGTCAGTGATTTTACGTGCTGTGCCTGGCTAGAAGCCTTAACCAACACGACCCCCACGGGTTCGGGATCAGGATAACGCCCAATCAACGCGGCCCCGCAGAGCGGTACCTACCGGTTCACTCCCAGGATGCGGGTCCTGGGTGCAACTACCGGTCGAGCCGAGTGACTTTCCAACACTCTAACAGCTGAGCAGGCTGCTTCCCGAGCTGATGGTACGCAGCTCACCCGCCGGGACCCCTAACGGTCCCTGACCAGCATACGGCCTAACCACTGCCACCACGAGTCCAACCTCAAACGGCTGGGACCGGCTACGCGCCGGTGGCCCCCCAGCCCCCATGGTACCAGTTTAAATCACTGGTGGGATCTTCGCGGCGCATAATCGCGCCACTACACTTTGCGGGTCCCGCCCCGACGGCCGTGGTAGGCCAGCTGGAACGGCGGTGTCGCCACTCACCGAGGCGCCCACAGTCCTCATCCCGTAGGAATCAGCCCATGGGCGCCCTCCTGCCGCATTCACACACGCACACACTCACTCATTCCGGCTGACGCACCCCCAGTCACTCCCTCGTACGCTCCACACTACCCCACCCCACCTACTCAGTCACGCTCACTCATTCTCACCCACATTCACCCTCCTTCTCGCAAACACACACTTCGCATACTCACACAACCGCCCATACTTCTGCTCACATCCCAGCACTCTACTCAGATCCACCCTTCCGTCCGGCCCCACATTCACCCCCCAGGCATCCAGGTCTCGCAGATCCTCATACTCCGGACACTCCACAAGCACATGTACCCAGTCCTCACGTTCATCCCCACACATACACTCCTCACTCAGCGCCAGCCTTCTCCGGTACAGGAACTCATTCATGCTACCGTGACCAGTGAGCAGGTACCCCATGCTCATGCTGAAGTCAAACCCCTTATTCACCCCGGCGAATCTCACGTCCCTTATCCATGCATACGTCACACGCCCTTTCACACTCGCATCCCATCTCCTCTGCCACTCGTCAGTCACTCTCCCTTCCACCACACTTGCGCACTGCGTCACATTCAGCCCACGCACCTCGTTCTCATTCACCAGACCCCATCCATACCAGTCCCTGTCGTTCTTGTATCTGAAACATATGTCCCGCTTCACGCACTCCAGGTCCCAGGGCAAGTCCCCCATCAGCACTTGCATCGCTTCCGTCGAGACCGTCCTACATACGTTCAAACACGCATACAGGCCTACTCTCTGGCACCTGACCACTGCCACCCTTCCGTACCCGAACCGCAGCACGCCACTCCACACGCTCGCACCATACAGGACACATGCAGCAAAGAGCCCCCTCTGCAGCACCCGCACAACTCGTCGTCTCAATCCCCATTCACGCCTCAGGACCCGCCTCATCTTACCGACGACACCCACCATTTTCTCCCTCATACATTCCAGGTGCAGCCTGAAGCCCATTCTCTCGCTCATCCACACTCCGAGATACCTCACGCGCTCCACATACCTCACTCGCTCCCCATTCACGCGCACACTCGGCCGCCTGTTCACACTCAGACTACCTTTCAACAGCATCATCACCGTTTTCTCCCAGTTCAGGCTCACCCCCACGCTTTCCCCCCATTCACACACCGTTTGGATCCATTCCCGCGCCTTTCGTTCGAGGACACCCCGGCCCTGTCCATTCACACACAGCACCAGATCATCCGCATACGCCACGGCCATACACTCCTGTTCCCGCAGCCGCCACAAGAGGGAGTCCATCATCATGTTCCAGATAAATGGACCACAGATAGACCTCTGCGGACAGCCGCGGCGAACTTCCTTCCATACCGTCTCATTCACGCCAGCCACGCACACTCTTCTCTCACAGAAATAGTCCCTCCACAGTTGCTCCTCCAGACATCCCCATTCGCGCAACCTCTCATTCACCCGCATCCATTCCAGGTTATCAAACGCGCCCTTGAAATCCACAAACACTCCCAGCACGTACTTACTCTGACATTCCCCCACGAACCCCTTCAGCCTCTCCCATGCATGCTCGGTCGACATCCCCCTCCTGAAGCCGTACTGAGAGTCACACATCCTACCATTCACTCTACGCTCCATTCTCTCCACCATCATGCGCTCCAGCACCTTGGCCAGTACCGAGAGGAGACAGATAGGTCTATACGACCCAGCCTCCGTCCTCACCTTCTCAGGCGACTTCAGGAGCACAACCACACGCGCACACTTCCACTCCTTGGGGAAACGGCCTGTCTCCAGACACAGGTCGTACACTCTCTTCAGCCACTCCGGAATCGCTCTGTGGATCATTCGCAGCATTTCCGTACATATCCCATCCAACCCGGGTGCCTTGCGCCGTTTCATTCTTCCCACCGCGTCGCTTATCTCTCTCCACCCAAATCCCTCCTCATTCGCGTCACCCCGGTCCCGCGCCGCCAGGGGCAGCTCGGGCTCGGGGACATCCATACCCGCGGCCGGGAAGAATCTGCCCAGCAGCACGTCGACCGTCTCCCGCCAGGTGGTCGTATAGCCACCCGCCACACGCACGCTGCTCAGGCCCTCCCGGCCACGCTTACCCATGCAAATCTTGTATACACTGCTCCATGGATCCTGGTTCCCAATCGTACCGACGAAGCGTCTCCAGTCATCCTCTTTCACACGACACACCTCCCTCTTGTATTCCGCAACCATTCTCCGATACTCCCCCCTTTTCCATTCGTACCTCCTATCGCGCCTTCTGGCCCGCTGGCAGGCCCGCCTGGCCCTGCCAACGGCCCTCTTCATTCGCTCCAGCTCCTCCATCCACCAATTCGCTCGCCACATTCTCCCACTCACACGCTCCCGCAGATGCCGCTCATTCGCACCCAGGATCCATGTCATCACACCTTCTAGCACCCTGTCCACGTTCCTTTCTTCCATCAGTCTCGCACCCTCGCTCCTCGCACTCTCCCTCAGGTCATCCACGTACGCTTCCCAGTCCGCGCCAGACAGCACCCACCCCTTCCCGGCCGGACCCACATTCACATCTCCAGCCCCATGCACCACCCGGATCAGGATCGCATTGTGATCACTGATCCCCCAGTCATTCATCACGCACCACTCATACCGGCACCCCCCATCCGTTCCTTTCATCAGGCTCACATCGATATCGCTCTTTCCATTCGGACCATCAAGCGTGTACCATTCACTCGGTTCATTCAGCACGCTCACATCATTCGCCAGGACCCACTCCTCCAGACACTCCCCACGCGCTCGCGAGGCCGTTCCCCCAATGTCGCCTTTGCTATGCCACATGGGCGACACCGCGTTCGCATCCATGCCTACGATGAGCCTCCTGCCCCTCGCGGCCACGAGCACCCTGTCCATGTACGCCAGGTAGGGTTCCATATCGGCCCCCCACCGACAGTACACGGACGCAACGAACAGCTCCCCGAAGCCGCCCCTTAGCCAGACACACACACCCCACTCATCCGTGCATTCCCTTACACACACCGATTCGATCGTCCTATCGTTCACCACAATCGCTGCCTTCACTATCTCACCATCATTCACGTGCACACTCATGGCCCCGGGCAGACCCACCACCCTCCCATTCCTCACGTACGGCTCCTGGAGGAGGGCCACACTCACACCCCGCGCACACAGACTCACACCTAAATCACACATAACCGCATACGACCGCTGACAGTTGCACTGCAGCACATTCAACACGCACTCATCCATCCCAGATTCTCGCTCTCTCTCTCTCAGCAGCGCGCACGTATTCCGGGCATCCATCCGAGAGGACCGAGTGACCACACTCGTTTCCTCATAACTTGCAATTCCTGCATACGCACTCGCCCTTACAGTCCTTGGCCAGGTGTCCACCCACACCACACCTCAGGCACAACCTCTCCTTCTCCCCACATTCGCGCATCATGTGCCCGAACGCGTAGCACTTGTGACACCGCAGCACGTTCGCAAACTCCTTTGCACGCAGCGCGTTCCACCCTACGAAAACCCTTCCCTCCTCGCACACAATCCTCTTCGCCGTGGCGTTAACCTCGATCACCACATTGCCACAGGCTGCACCCTTCTTCGCGCTGCGGTTCATCACCCTCGTACTCTCCCTAAACTCGCCCTCACTCATTCGTCCCTTGAGATTCCTCTCGTATAACTCGTCCAGCAACCTCTCATCCGTCATCTCGTTCTCAACGTCGAAGACCAGGAGCTTCGGCCCTATTTTCTTCGGGAGATCCACCCTTAGCCCCGCCGCCGAAAACTCCGGGCATTCACGCAAGATTCGCACCTCATTCTCGCTGACGGTCTCGATCGCGACATCACCACTCCGGGTCTTCCTCACCGCCCTCACCCTGACATTCACGCTCGCACTCACCTTCTTCATAATACACTCCTTCACCTGCTCACTGGTCATCGCCTCCCCGCCTTCCTTAGGTCTGACGACCACCGCGCACGCGTTACCCCTGGCCGGCCTTGCGGCCTCGGGTCTCGCGCCGCCCTCCACTCGGCCGCCTCCACCCGTACACGGAGCGCCACCAACCGGACCCGGCCCCACCGCACTCGCGTAGGACCTTGGTCCTGCCGGCGACGGGCGCTCCGCCATGCACACCCCCCCGCCCATCACCTCCCTCCCGCTCGTTCTACCCTCACACTCCTCCAGCCTCCCCAGGAGCCTCTCGTTTTGCGCGATCAGCGCCATCATGCGCTGATCGTACTCGGCCACGCATCCCAGGATCGCCTTGGCGACCCCCTTGGACACCTTATTCGTGTCCCTGAGCAGGATGGAACGCAGCTCGTTTCCAATTCGCCGCATCGCCGCCAGCTCCCCCGAGCACTCCCCATCCTCCATCACCGCCGGTCTCCCCTCCGCCGTCGCCGCCGATCTCACCTCATCCACATCCGCCCCAGCTCCCCTGCTCCTTTTCTCCCCCTCCTCCGCCACCGCCGATCCCTCAGTATCCAGGTCCTCCCCCGGACCTCTCTTCCTTTTCTTCCCCGTCAAACTCGCCACACTCACCATACTCCCGACGCTCCCCGTGCTTGCACACGAGTCCCGCCGTTGCCGGTCCTGCTGCTGCCGTTGCTCCCCCACCACCTCCACCTCCATGTCGAATTCGAGCGGCTGCCGGGGTGGGGCCGGGGCCAGATAGGTCCCCCCCCGTCCCCCGCCGACGCCGTCGCCGCCGCCCGCAGCGCCGCCGCCACAGCACCCGCACCCGCAGACCCCGCACGGGATCCCCTCCGCGCCGTCGAGCGCCCGCGCGAGCCCGAACGCGAACGCGAGCCCGCGCGCGAGCCCGAGCGCGTCCCGTCCTCCCGGCCGCTGGCACCCGCGCCCTCCTGCACGCCAGCACCCTCGCCCGCTGGCGCGCTCGCCTTATCGCCCGCTGGCGTACTCGCTCGATCGCCCGCTGGCACGCTCGCCTTATCGCCCGCTGGCGTACTCGCTCGCTCGCCCGCAGTCACCCGCGCCGCCCCGACCGCCGCCTCGCTCGCTCGCTCGCCCGCGACGCCACCGGTGCGGGGGGTTTGGTGGCGGGGGGTTGGTCCCTGGGTGGGGTGGGATTTTTTGGAGCGGGGAGCCTGGCCCGGCCTCGCCGGCCCGGCCCTTCTCAGGGCGGGGCCGGCGGGTGCCGGCTGCGGCCCCCGCCGAGGGTGGGGGGGGGGGGTAAGGACAAGGTGGGTGGACGAGTTGGGAGGACGAGTTAGGGGACTCTCGGGTAAAAGTCCCACGTTTCATGATCATGTCCGGATTTAAGAAAATGATAAAGGTGCCAAAGGACACGGGGCTTCCCGCAGCCCCATCCACTCGTGAAGTGGGGAGAGGAGACGGAGCGACGGAGGGAGAGAGCGGAGTGCCGCCCGGTGCGGGCGTGCGGGAGAGTGGCGCTGCGAGCGTGCGAGAGGGTGGCGTCGCGAGCGTGCGAGAGGGTGGCGTCGCGGGCGAGCGAGCGAGCGAGGCGGCGGTCGGGGCGGCGCGGGTGACTGCGGGCGAGCGAGCGAGTACGCCAGCGGGCGATAAGGCGAGCGAGCCAGCGGGCGATCGAGCGAGTACGCCAGCGGGCGATAAGGCGAGCGCGCCAGCGGGCGAGGGTGCTGGCGTGCAGGAGGGCGCGGGTGCCAGCGGCCGGGAGGACGGGACGCGCTCGGGCTCGCGCGCGGGCTCGCGTTCGCGTTCGGGCTCGCGCGGGCGCTCGACGGCGCGGAGGGGATCCCGTGCGGGGTCTGCGGGTGCGGGTGCTGTGGCGGCGGCGCTGCGGGCGGCGGCGACGGCGTCGGCGGGGGACGGGGGGGGACCTATCTGGCCCCGGCCCCACCCCGGCAGCCGCTCGAATTCGACATGGAGGTGGAGGTGGTGGGGGAGCAACGGCAGCAGCAGGACCGGCAACGGCGGGACTCGTGTGCAAGCACGGGGAGCGTCGGGAGTATGGTGAGTGTGGCGAGTTTGACGGGGAAGAAAAGGAAGAGAGGTCCGGGGGAGGACCTGGATACTGAGGGATCGGCGGTGGCGGAGGAGGGGGAGAAAAGGAGCAGGGGAGCTGGGGCGGATGTGGATGAGGTGGGATCGGCGGCGACGGCGGAGGGGAGACCGGCGGTGATGGAGGATGGGGAGTGCTCGGGGGAGCTGGCGGCGATGCGGCGAATTGGAAACGAGCTGCGTTCCATCCTGCTCAGGGACACGAATAAGGTGTCCAAGGGGGTCGCCAAGGCGATCCTGGGATGCGTGGCCGAGTACGATCAGCGCATGATGGCGCTGATCGCGCGAAACGAGAGGCTCCTGGGGAGGCTGGAGGAGTGTGAGGGTAGAACGAGCGGGAGGGAGGTGATGGGCGGGGGGGTGTGCATGGCGGAGCGCCCGACGGCGGCAGTACCAAGGTCCTACGCGAGTGCGGTGGGGCCGGGTCCGGTTGGTGGCGCTCCGTGTACGGGTGGAGGCGGCCGAGTGGAGGGCGGCGCGAGACCCGAGGCCGCAAGGCCGGCCAGGGGTAACGCGTGCGCGGTGGTCGTCAGACCTAAGGAAGGCGGGGAGGCGATGACCAGTGAGCAGGTGAAGGAGTGTATTATGAAGAAGGTGAGTGCGAGCGTGAATGTCAGGGTGAGGGCGGTGAGGAAGACCCGGAGTGGTGCTGTCGCGATCGAGACCGTCAGCGAGAATGAGGTGCGAATCTTGCGTGAATGCCCGGAGTTTTCGGCGGCGGGGCTGAGGGTGGATCTCCCGAAGAAAATAGGGCCGAAGCTCCTGGTCTTCGACGTTGAGAACGAGATGACGGATGAGAGGTTGCTGGACGAGTTATACGAGAGGAATCTCAAGGGACGAATGAGTGAGGGCGAGTTTAGGGAGAGTACGAGGGTGATGAACCGCAGCGCGAAGAAGGGTGCAGCCTGTGGCAATGTGGTGATCGAGGTTAACGCCACGGCGAAGAGGATTGTGTGCGAGGAGGGAAGGGTTTTCGTAGGGTGGAACGCGCTGCGTGCAAAGGAGTTTGCGAACGTGCTGCGGTGCCACAAGTGCTACGCGTTCGGGCACATGATGCGCGAATGTGGGGAGAAGGAGAGGTTGTGCCTGAGGTGTGGTGTGGGTGGACACCTGGCCAAGGACTGTAAGGGCGAGTGCGTATGCAGGAATTGCAAGTTATGAGGAAACGAGTGTGGTCACTCGGTCCTCTCGGATGGATGCCCGGAATACGTGCGCGCTGCTGAGAGAGAGAGAGCGAGAATCTGGGATGGATGAGTGCGTGTTGAATGTGCTGCAGTGCAACTGTCAGCGGTCGTATGCGGTTATGTGTGATTTAGGTGTGAGTCTGTGTGCGCGGGGTGTGAGTGTGGCCCTCCTCCAGGAGCCGTACGTGAGGAATGGGAGGGTGGTGGGTCTGCCCGGGGCCATGAGTGTGCACGTGAATGATGGTGAGATAGTGAAGGCAGCGATTGTGGTGAACGATAGGACGATCGAATCGGTGTGTGTAAGGGAATGCACGGATGAGTGGGGTGTGTGTGTCTGGCTAAGGGGCGGCTTCGGGGAGCTGTTCGTTGCGTCCGTGTACTGTCGGTGGGGGGCCGATATGGAACCCTACCTGGCGTACATGGACAGGGTGCTCGTGGCCGCGAGGGGCAGGAGGCTCATCGTAGGCATGGATGCGAACGCGGTGTCGCCCATGTGGCATAGCAAAGGCGACATTGGGGGAACGGCCTCGCGAGCGCGTGGGGAGTGTCTGGAGGAGTGGGTCCTGGCGAATGATGTGAGCGTGCTGAATGAACCGAGTGAATGGTACACGTTTGATGGTCCGAATGGAAAGAGCGATATCGATGTGAGCCTGATGAAAGGAACGGATGGGGGGTGCCGGTATGAGTGGTGCGTGATGAATGACTGGGGGATCAGTGATCACAATGCGATCCTGATCCGGGTGGTGCATGGGGCTGGAGATGTGAATGTGGGTCCGGCCGGAAAGGGGTGGGTGCTGTCTGGCGCGGACTGGGAAGCGTACGTGGATGACCTGAGGGAGTGTGCGAGGAGCGAGGGTGCGAGACTGATGGAAGAAAGGAACGTGGACAGGGTGCTAGAAGGTGTGATGACATGGATCCTGGGTGCGAATGAGCGGCATCTGCGGGAGCGTGTGAGTGGGAGAATGTGGCGAGCGAATTGGTGGACGGAGGAGCTGGAGCGAATGAAGAGGGCCGTTGGCAGGGCCAGGCGGGCCTGCCAGCGGGCGAGAAGGCGCGATAGGAGGTACGAATGGAAAAGGGGGGAGTATCGGAGAATGGTTGCGGAATACAAGAGGGAGGTGTGTCGTGTGAAAGAGGATGACTGGAGACGCTTCGTCGGTACGATTGGGAACCAGGATCCATGGAGCAGTGTATACAAGATTTGCATGGGTAAGCGTGGCCGGGAGGGCCTGAGCAGCGTGCGTGTGGCGGGTGGCTATACGACCACCTGGCGGGAGACGGTCGACGTGCTGCTGGGCAGATTCTTCCCGGCCGCGGGTATGGATGTCCCCGAGCCCGAGCTGCCCCTGGCGGCGCGGGACCGGGGTGACGCGAATGAGGAGGGATTTGGGTGGAGAGAGATAAGCGACGCGGTGGGAAGAATGAAACGGCGCAAGGCACCCGGGTTGGATGGGATATGTACGGAAATGCTGCGAATGATCCACAGAGAGATTCCGGAGTGGCTGAAGAGAGTGTACGACCTGTGTCTGGAGACAGGCCGTTTCCCCAAGGAGTGGAAGTGTGCGCGTGTGGTTGTGCTCCTGAAGTCGCCTGAGAAGGTGAGGACGGAGGCTGGGTCGTATAGACCTATCTGTCTCCTCTCGGTACTGGCCAAGGTGCTGGAGCGCATGATGGTGGAGAGAATGGAGCGTAAAGTGAATGGTAGGATGTGTGACTCTCAGTACGGCTTCAGGAGGGGGATATCGACCGAGCATGCATGGGAGAGGCTGAAGGGGTTCGTGGGGGAATGTCAGAGTAAGTACGTGCTGGGAGTGTTTGTGGATTTCAAGGGCGCGTTTGATAACCTGGAATGGATGCGGGTGAATGAGAGGTTGCGCGAATGGGGATGTCTGGAGGAGCAACTGTGGAGGGACTATTTCTGTGAGAGAAGAGTGTGCGTGGCTGGCGTGAATGAGACGGTATGGAAGGAAGTTCGCCGCGGCTGTCCGCAGGGGTCTATATGTGGTCCATTTATCTGGAACATGATGATGGACTCCCTGTTGTGGCGGCTGCGGGAACAGGAGTGTATGGCCGTGGCGTATGCGGATGATCTGGTGCTGTGTGTGAATGGACAGGGCCGGGGTGTCCTCGAACGAAAGGCGCGGGAATGGATGCAAACGGTGTGTGAATGGGGGGAGAGCGTGGGGGTGAGCCTGAACTGGGAGAAAACGGTGATGATGCTGTTGAAAGGTAGTCTGAGTGTGAACAGGCGGCCGAGTGTGCGCGTGAATGGGGAGCGAGTGAGGTATGTGGAGCGCGTGAGGTATCTCGGAGTGTGGATGAGCGAGAGAATGGGCTTCAGGCTGCACCTGGAATGTATGAGGGAGAAAATGGTGGGTGTCGTCGGTAAGATGAGGCGGGTCCTGAGGCGTGAATGGGGATTGAGACGACGAGTTGTGCGGGTGCTGCAGAGGGGGCTCTTTGCTGCATGTGTCCTGTATGGTGCGAGCGTGTGGAGTGGCGTGCTGCGGTTCGGGTACGGAAGGGTGGCAGTGGTCAGGTGCCAGAGAGTAGGCCTGTATGCGTGTTTGAACGTATGTAGGACGGTCTCGACGGAAGCGATGCAAGTGCTGATGGGGGACTTGCCCTGGGACCTGGAGTGCGTGAAGCGGGACATATGTTTCAGATACAAGAACGACAGGGACTGGTATCGATGGGGTCTGGTGAATGTGTAGCGGTTCCGGCACAAGCTGCAACCGCAAGCGACGACGGAACCCCGAAGCAGCGAAAACGGCGAAAACAGTTACTAGTGCCTCGCATCGAGTAACCTAGCCTTAAGAAGACTACTTCCGTTTCCGCCAGAGCTGTAGCGTGCGCGGGTCCGAAAAAAACGTTTTTCTCACACGAACATTTTTGCTGACAATTTTATTATTATTCTTGGATGTTTTAAATAAATATTGATAGTGTGTGTTTACCTAACGTGTCAAGAATCATTCCCAGGACTTAATCCCGCCTCAATTGGTGACCCCGACGTGATCTGTAAAGATACGTTAAAGCGGGGCGGCTAACCTGAAAACGACACGTGCAAAAAAGAGAGAACGAGCACACCATGCCTAACGACCTGCTACGGACCCCCACATCTACGCAACGACTACTGTCGTCAAACTACTCGGACGCTACAGCGGAACCAACGGCCAGTGCTACAGCATCAGGCGACAATCAAAATCAACCGCAGCCGACGTACGCCGTTCAGGAAGTATCCACTGTGCGCCTTCCTACGTTCCTGGGAAACGTCCCGGATCTCTGGTTCGGGCAAGCGGAATCGATCTTCAAGAATCGACGGGTATACAGCGACGCACGAAGATATGATCTGGTATTTGAAGCCTTAACCCCCGAGGTAATGACACAAATCTCAGATTTTCTCAGAAAACCGCCCGACCAAGATAGGTATCCCGCTCTAAAAAAATTGCTAATCGACCGTCTCACCGACTCTAAAGAGCGTCAAATACAGAAGTTACTTAACGAACTTCAACTCGGTGACAGGCGGCCTACGCAATTGTTGCGTGAGATGCGTGAGCTTGGGGGTGAGATTGTTCATGAAGATCTGTTACGGTCACGGTTCCTACAGTGCATGCCGACAAACATTCGAACCTTCTTGGTGGGTTGCACCGAGACGACACTGACAAAGTTGGCGGAAACAGCGGACCGATTGCTTGAGAGTTGTGGGAATTCCTTCGTCATGGCTACGTCCCATAAAAACTCGATGGACGTCGCAGCCGTTCAATCACTCGACTCACGGATGACTCTCGTCGAAAAAAGCCTTGCAACGGTGATCGCGTCCCTGGAACAACTGCAGCGCGACATTAGACAAATTAACGATTTGAAGAGCGGTGGTAACCGCAACGATAACAACAACAACAATGGCAGCCAATGGCGTGGACGATCTCGTGCACGCAGCAACTCTCAGTCGCGGTCCGGAATTTGTTATTACCACACAAAATACGGTGTCAACGCACGACGGTGCCTCCAGCCATGCAAATTTGACAAGACCCCCGCCAATGCGGGAAACTAGAGGTGCTGTCGACGCATCAGACGGGCGGAGGCAGCACAACTCCCACAACACAAGGGGAAATTCGTCTACACGTCTTCGATAAAAAAACAAACATCAAATACCTTGTTGATTCTGGATCCGTTGTCACCATCGTTCCATACACTCTGTTTAAGGAGAAACTACAGGTCGGTTCGCTGAAGCTATACGCGGCTAATTCCACAGAAATATCCACATACGGAACGAAGGTAATGACCCTCGACTTAGGCCTTCGTCGCCCATTCAAGTGGTCGTTCATCATAGCCGAGGTAAGATCAGCCATACTCGGCGCCGACTTTCTCGCGTATTACGGTCTTCTGATTGATCTCAAGCATCATCGACTAATTGACACGGTAACCTCACTTACGACTACAGGCACTGTCGCGGAAGCAAATATACACAGTATATCCACAATCGGTGTGGCCAACAGCGGGTATACCGATCTTCTAAATCAGTACGTTGAGATCACCAGACCAACGTCAACCGGAGACAACAACCACAAAGCGAACGTCAAGCACCACATTGAAACGACCGGTGCCCCAGTTTTTC
This sequence comes from Ophion ellenae, assembly GCA_963210295.1. Classification (NCBI taxonomy): domain Eukaryota; kingdom Metazoa; phylum Arthropoda; class Insecta; order Hymenoptera; family Ichneumonidae; genus Ophion; species Ophion ellenae. The sequence continues at coordinate 1,220,215 of OY723386.1, read as the reverse complement.
AACGTCCTCGACGATTAGTCGGTGAAAAGTTGGAGGTGTTACGAACTGAACTTGAGCAGTTGTTGGAACTAGGCAGGATACGGCCGTCAAAGAGCGACTGGGCAAGTCCCGTCCACTTGGTAAAAAAACAATCCGGAAGCTGGCGCCTATGCGGCGATTTCCGGGCCCTGAACGCCAAAACAACACCTGACCGGTATCCAATCAGCCACAGTCACGATCTCTTCCACGGATTATTCGGAAAAACAATATTCTCAACATTGGATCTCACAAAAGCGTACCATCAAATTCCCATGGCGGAAGAGGACGTCAAGAAGACAGCAATAACTACTCCATTGGGGATGTACGAATTTCTCGTCATGCCTTTCGGCCTGAAGAACGCATCACAGACGTTCCAGAGGTACATGGACTCGATTTTCCGGGATCTCGACTTCGTCATCGTGTATATCGACGACATCTTAGTTGCTTCGGAGACACCAGAACTACATAGTCGGCACCTCAAAGTCGTATTTGACAGACTGCGTCAAAACGGTCTCACCATCAACCTCAGCAAATGCGTACTGGGAAAAACCGAACTCAACTTCTTGGGGTTCACAATAAACCGCGATGGATTCAAACCACCAACAGACCGAGTCCAAACGATCCTCGAGTATCCACGACCTTCAACTATCTTCGATCTACGACGGTTCATCGGCATTCTCAACTATTATCGACGAAGCATTCCTGGTGCAGCGCGGGTTCAAGCTCCACTCAACGATCTGCTAAAGGATTCAAAGAAAAACGATAAACGAGCGGTACCCTGGACACCTGTCTTGGAGAAGGCCTTCGAGGAATGCAAAACAGGCGTGGCTGCTGCGGCAAACACAACATTTGTCTCTCCAAAGGCTCCCGTAATTCTAACGACCGATGCGTCGAATAATGCCATTGGTGCGTGCCTGGAGCAAGTCACCGACAATGCCTGGAAACCAGTCGGCTTCTTTTCTCGCAAACTCAGCCCGGCAGAGAGAAATTACAGCACATACGACAGGGAGTTGTTGGCGATATATGCCGCTGTAAAGTACTTCCTGCACATCCTTGACGGTCGAGATTTTGTGATTCGTACAGATCACAAACCATTGATCTACGCATTCAAACGAAACTCTGACAAGCTTTCTCCGCGACAGATCCGTCACCTCGATTTCATCGGACAATACTCAACGGAGATAATCCACGTAAGCGGCGACAGCAACGTCGTGGCGGACGCGTTATCTCGCATCGAGCAAGTCAACGAAATCGAGATGCCCAGAGTTTTATCAGCACAGATCATTCGTGACGCGCAACAAGATGACGAGGAACTTGAAGAACTTCGGCTTGATAAAACCTCTATGCACCTGCAGCCATTGTTCGTAGAACCCGCTGTGAAGGTGTATTGCAACATAACGTCCGGCACCGTACGCCCGTACATACCGCGATCTCTGCGGCGAGACGCTTTCGACTCAGTGCACGCGTTGTCGCATCCGAGCGGAAGAAGTACGTGTCGGCTACTAAAACAAAAATACGTCTGGCCGGGCATAAAGAAAGATGCGCTTGAATGGTCGCGGTGCTGTGAGTCGTGCCAGCGTTCAAAAATCCACAAACACAATCGGCTTCAGCCAAAACTCATCGACGTTCCGGACGGCAGATTTAATCACATACACATGGACCTGATCGAATTACCAACCGTCAACGACTTTCGGTACTGCCTGACAATCATCGATAGATTCACCAGGTGGCCGGAGGCCGTTCCTCTCAAAAATATCACTGCAGACTCCGTGGCAACAGCGTTTTACAACAAGTGGATTTGCCGATTCGGGCCACCGTTGACAATAACCACGGATCAAGGTCGGCAATTTGAAAGCTCTCTCTTCGCATCGCTGGCAAAGTTAACCGGATCAAAAAGAATACGAACTACAGCGTATCACCCAGCTTCAAATGGACTAGTCGAGCGATGGCATCGCACCTTAAAGACAGCGCTCATGTGCAATAAACAAGTTCCATGGACGGAATTGCTACCGACGGTGTTACTGGGGCTTCGAACGGCGTACAAAGAGGATCTCGGTGCTTCGTGTGCCGAAATGCTGTATGGAAACAGCATACGTCTTCCCGGAGAATTTTTCGTCTCGCAAGATTTTGCTATCGAACCTGGAATATTTCTACAGAAATTCAGGGAACACATCAGGGGTATTCGTCCTACGAAAACGGCACATCACAACAAGGCACGTATATTCATCCTTAAAGACATCGAAACATGTTCGCACGTCTACCTACGAAACGATGCCGTTAAACCGCCTCTAGAACAACCGTATTCCGGTCCGCACAAAGTAATAAAAAGACTCGACGACCGCCGGTTTGTCATTGACGTGAGGGGAGATGAGAAAACAATCTCAATTGAGCGATTAAAGCCGGCGTACATTATCAAAGAGGACGCCACACTGGACTTGACTCGGGATGACGACAACAGGGAAATGCCATCAAACAAATGGGAGACAGACATGAATCCGCCCACAAAGACTTACGCAAATAAGAAAAAGGTTTCGTTCCCTACTCCTGCGGCGAAGGTCTCTAAGGGGGGAATGACTGTAGCGGTTCCGGCACAAGCTGCAACCGCAAGCGACGACGGAACCCCGAAGCAGCGAAAACGGCGAAAACAGTTACTAGTGCCTCGCATCGAGTAACCTAGCCTTAAGAAGACTACTTCCGTTTCCGCCAGAGCTGTAGCGTGCGCGGGTCCGAAAAAAACGTTTTTCTCACACGAACATTTTTGCTGACAATTTTATTATTATTCTTGGATGTTTTAAATAAATATTGATAGTGTGTGTTTACCTAACGTGTCAAGAATCATTCCCAGGACTTAATCCCGCCTCAAATGAGAACGAGGTGCGTGGGCTGAATGTGACGGAGTGCACAAGTGTGGTGGAAGGGAGAGTGACTGACGAGTGGCAGAGGAGATGGGATGCGAGTGTGAAAGGGCGTGTGACGTATGCATGGATAAGGGACGTGAGATTCGCCGGGGTGAATAAGGGGTTTGACTTCAGCATGAGCATGGGGTACCTGCTCACTGGTCACGGGAGCATGAATGAGTTCCTGTACCGGAGAAGGGTACATGTGCTTGTGGAGTGTCCGGAGTATGAGGATCTGCGAGACCTGGATGCCTGGGGGGTGAATGTGGGGCCGGACGGACAGTATACAGGCATTTTACACGCGTTGCTACGGGGCAGCCTACTCGGGGGAGCTAGGCCCGAGCCGGGCCCCGGTACTACCGCGCGGCCCCCGGGCGTGCCTGACCCCCCATCCGAAGGGGCCTCCCGGGTTTTCCGCTGTACCTTTGTACGCATTCGCCAGTGCCACGGGGGAGGACGGCGCGGGGGAGCAGGGGGCGGCGCGAAGGCCCCCGGGGTTGTGCGAACTTAGTCTGGCCGCTCACCGCGGGCCTGCCCGACATGGTTGGACCTGCCAGGGGCCGAAGCCCCGGTCGGTATAGCCGCGCGGATCACCGCGGCACGCAAGCCCCCCCGCCCCGACAAGGCGTCGCACACTGGGGGGAGTAGATAGGGACATTTATTGTGAAGGCAGAACCATCGCAATGGTCCAGCCTGTGCTCCATCACCTCTAGGGTACACGCTACGGGCTTCTATCTATCTTTGAAGACAGAGAACCATGTCCAAGGGTCGGGCGATGGAAAAATCCTTTGACTTTCGCTGGATCGACTAGCGAAGAGAGCAGTTTGGCCACGCGGCGTCAACCTCGACAGCTCCACCAGGGCCTAGGCCCCGGCGGAGGCACCGTTGTCGACCCCACGTGCTCACGGGGAACCTCGGGAAGGCCTGCTCCCGTGTCCCGCCCGGACACAGCCCAGAAGACAAGGATCAGGATGGGTATGGGTTGTTGGATTGTGAGCCTAGTGTGGGAGTGCTGCGGGGGCACAGTTTGGAGTGCTGTGGGCCCGCAGGTTGTTTTGCGTGTTGTTCTGTGTGTGCTTGTGTATTTGTTTATGTTTATTAGTGTATTCGACGACTACCTACTTCCCTATCTTTCTAGAGATCGTGTTCCCACGGCCGGGGCGGATCGGATGATTCGCGAGGTTTGCGAGTCCACCCGCCGTTCACCGAGGCTTCCGACAAAGGTCTCGGCTAGGCCGCAGGACACCCGGTCTCCTACCTACCCCCACGGGTCCTGACAAGACCCGTGTGCTCTGCCCTGTTCGGGATGATGTGTCCATCCCACTAGTCTAGCTATACCCCTTGCCCCTCGACTTTCCCCCCCTGTGTCCACCCCCCCGACCTTGTACTCGGTCTCCTATTCAGCCTCTACCGCCCCCTTCAGCCAAAGGGTCTCCCGACAGAAGTCGGCGAAGACGGAGAAGGCTTCCGCAGTGGCCACCAATTGGCGTGCCGCCGCTGGCCATATCCTCTCGCCGATGAAGTCCCGCAGAGCGACTCTCTGCGGTTCGAAGTTTGGGCACTCGAGAAGAAAGTGCCGGGCCGTGTCCAGCCCTCCACACTCACAGTCCTTCTCCTCGACAAGCCCGAGTGACGCGAGACGCGCCCCGAAGTTGCCGTGGCCGGAGAGGACATGCGTGGTGTAGTGGTTCGGCCGGACCCAACCCGCCGCCTGTCTCTCCCGGATGTTCCCGAAGAAGGCAAATGTGGTGCGGCCTTTGCTGGAAGACTGCCAGGCGGCCTGCCACATGTTTATTGCCCCGTCCTTGACCCTGTCTACCGCGTTATTCGCCCCCGCTGGAATTTCCACCCCGTTTATCTCGGCGCCAAGTCCCTTTCTAAGCCGATATCTAGCACCCGCCTGCTTCAGCAGTATATCTACTGGAGCAGCCCCTGCAATGACGCACACAGAATCGTACGACACGGTTCTGTATGCCCCAGTGACCGCGATCAACGCTAGTCTCTGGGCGCTTCTAAGGACTCGAATGTCTGCCTCTCTACAGAGGTCAGACCATCCCGCGGCGGCGTATGTCACCGTCGGGACAAAAACCCCCCGGTATATGGCCCTAACTACATCGAATCTAAGTCCCCACCCAGCCCTCGCGATTTTCCCCAGACGCTCGAAGAGGGATGCACTCTTCTTCCTAAGGTAGGAGCAATGGGAGCCGATTCCCATCTCCTTATCAAAGTGGACGCCGAGATACCTAACCCTGTCCTTAAAGGCTATCTTGGCTGCAGCATCCCCTATCCGGATTGTTGGGTATCTATTGGCCATGTCGGGCCTCCTAGCAACGCGACGCGCGCGGTCGGGGCGGTCTCCTCCTCTCCTTCCAACTGGCGCTCTGCGCCGCCATTCACTATTAAGGAGTATGGCTTCTGTCTTCTTTTGGGACAATTGCAGCTTGGCGCTCTGACACCAGGCTACAATTCTATCTACTATCGATTGTGCCCTAACCTCTATTTCCCGCCGCGAGTTGCCTTCCACCATAACCATGAGGTCATCGGCGTAGGCAACAAACTTGTTCGGGGCGATTTCCTCGAGGATTCTGAGGAGCCCGTCGAACATAAGGTTCCAGCAGGTTGGGCCGAGTACGGAGCCCTGCGGGCACCCCCTCGTGGCCTGCTTGGAGACCTCGCTATTTCCCCACGAGATTCCCACTCTCCTATCGCTAAAGTAGTTGCGGATTACGTTGAAGACGTTCCGCGGGCATTCCCTAGTTTTAAGGCTATCGAGAACCAGGGGCCACCACACGGTGTCGAAGGCGCCCGAGATATCGAAGAGAAGTGCGACGGCGTACGTGTCTACAGACTCGGCCACCATCCTGCGCATCTCCACGATTGCGTCCTCCGTCGACTTGCCCGGAACGAAGCCGAACTGTCGCTCGGAGGTCTGACCCGGACCCATCGACGACCGCACAATGCGCCCCTTGAGGGCTTTTTCGAAGAACTTACCTACCACGGAGAGGAGGCATATTGGCCTATACGATTTTGGGTCCTTCTCGTCCTTGTCCTCGCCCTTCAGAAGGACTCGGAGGGATCCCTTCTTCCAGGCAGAGGGAAAGACGCCCAAACTGAGACACGCGTTGAAAAGACGCACCAGCACACCGGGAATGACCGCGAAGGCCCTCTTCAGCACGACGACCTCAATGAGGTCGGGTCCCGGGGCCTTCCCGCTCTTGAGGGTTTTAAGGTGGGAAGCGAGTTCCGCTTGAGTGAAGAGCGGGTCGTCGGGAGTATCGGGTGCAGCGGAGGCGCCCTCCCTGACTTCCCGCTGTTGGGGGGTGTCATCCTCTTCCCGATCTTCGGGGACATGCGCCTCAAGGAGGAAGCTGGCGGTTTCTTCAATGTCCATTGTGGCGCCATCGCCTCGCCGGAGGGTGCTGAGCACCCTCTCAACTTGAAGCTTGTCCGACTGGAGCTTATATACGAAGCCCCAGGGCTTCTCGTTGCCGTGCGACGAGACGAAGCTCCTCCAGCTTTCGAGCTTGACCCTCTTCACCTCCCGGGTATATTCCCGCAAAGAAGAGCGGTACTGTTCCCGGAGTACGAGGCGTTGAGCGTCATCACGTTCCCTCCGAAAGGCCCTATGTTGCCGGTATACCCCTTTCTTGAGGTTGGTAAGGTTGGCAGTCCACCACGGGTTGGACTTCCTGAAGAACTTCTTTCTCGGCATCGCTCCCTCGCAAGCCTCCGTGAGGACACTCGCGAGGGCGCCAGCCATCTCCTCGACTTCTACGGGGGACGTCAGCGGAAGCGCCTCCAGCCTTTGCGCCGACTGATCGGCGAGGATCTGGTCGAACCGCTCGCAGCCAGCTCTCCTTACGTTGAACCGACTGACAGCGGGGCGTCCGTCATTTCCCTCGGCTTTTGGCACCCTCAGGCCGACGTCCAGAGCGTTATGATCGCTCGCTGTCCATTCCTGCCGCACTGTCCACTCGCCGACGAAGCGGCTCATGGCAGGCGACCCCAAGGTTACGTCGATGTATGACGAACCTGTGACCGCCCAGAAGGTGGGCGGCTGGTTGACATCGTTGTGGACGGTGTATCCATACTGACGGATAAGCCGCTCCAGTTGGGCACCGCGCCTGTCCGTGTCCTGAGGTCCCCAGAGGGAGGACCGGGCATTGGCGTCTAGTCCGACGAGAACTCTCTGCACCCTCAGCGAACGAAACACCACTTCGAGGTGCCTGAGGTGCACCTCAATCTCGTCGCTCCACTGGAAGTAGTGGGATACGACGTAGAAGGAGAAGCCGGGTGCCTGCACCATCGCACAAACGCAGTGCGTGGTGCTCAGCTGCGAGAGGAAGATCATCTGGAAGGAGGGGTTGCACACCGCCACCGCCGCCCAGGGACGTTCTGAGCGGACAGCGGCGACCCTCATTCCAGTCCCTAGTCCATAGAAGGTGTGGCTCGTGCCTTGGCGCCGGACGTATGGTTCCTGCAAGAGAAGGACGTCCAGGCGCTTTCCGGCAACGAGCGAACGCACCTCAGCCGAAACGACGGCCGAACGCCTGGCGTTCAGCTGCAACACCCTGATTTTATCGAAGGCTCGGCCGCCGGGGTGCGGCCACATTTACCGCGGTTTCTACAGGGGGGCGGGTTGGGAGGGCTTCGACGGTGACGTGGCTAGCTACCTGAATGCGCGCAGCCACGGTTGGCTGGTTTACTTGCCTAGCTTGGTCCCCCTCGTGTCTAACGAGAACTACTCTAACGGCGCGAAGGCCAAACTCCTCGATCAGGGTCCGGTCGGCTACATGTCCGGCACCCCGGGGATGACGCGGGCTGCCTGGGGTCGACTCTCTCGGAGGGTTAAGCCACGCCCTTGCCTCCCGAGCCACCCCGCGGGTGTTCGGACGCGCGACCAGGCCCCCCACTCGTCCGTCCCCAGTCACACCAGCATTCACACGGTTTTTAGTATTTCCCATTTTTGTTCCCACGAGTACGGTGGAAAGGAGGTCTCCCCGGGCAGCGCCACCTATGCCCGGTTCGGGGGTGCATACGACAGGGTTCCCCCAGGTACCCTGAAGGGATCGTTATCGACTGCAGCCAAACAAATAAAACAAAAATACCCTCCGTGCAGCCAGCAGACCATCGGCACGATGCCTTCCACCTTGAGTTTCGGAGGTTTTGGCCCCGCGCCCTGGGGCAGCGACGGGCCGCTGTAATTATACAAAATAAAATAAAGGTAACTAAAACTTCGGATTAGTACGTTGGGGGCACCTGGTTCCGTGCCATCGCCGCGACCATGGTCACGGCGAGACCGGGCCCAGGGTACCCCACCTGAAAAGAAAGAAAGAAAAGAAGGCAGGAGGAAAGAGAGAGAGAGAGAAGGAACGAATAAGAGAAGAAGGGGAAGAAAGAGAGCAACAGACAACAACTACAACAACAACAACAGCCGACAGACCCAGCAAACATAACAGAGAAACACAACAGCCCGAAAAGGGGGGGAGTGACCAGAGCACCGGGGCACCCATCAACAACAGCAACAGCAACGAGGGGCCCAACACCAACAACAGGCCCAACAACAACAACCTAAAACAAACTCAACAGCCTGGAAGGAGAAAGGAGCTCAGAGCACCAGGGGCACCCGAGGCATCAATAACAACAAACATAAACACAACCATAAACACAACATGAACATAAACATAAACATAAACATAAACACAAACTTAACGCAAACATAACACAACAACCTGGAAGAGAAGAGAAGGGACCAGAGTACCAAGGGCACCTGAATAACAACAACAAGAACAACAACAACAACAACAACCTGGGAGGAGAAAAGGAAACCAGGGCGCCGAGGGCGCCTGGAGCAACAGCAGGAGCAACAACGTAACAACAACAACAACAACAGATGCAACAACCAAACTTAACATCAGCAATAAACTTAACAACCTGGAAAAAGAAGCGAGAAGAAACCAGGGTACCGGGGGTACCTGGAGTACAACAACATCAACAACAGAGCAACAACAACAACCACAACAATCGAGTAACAATAACAACAACAACAACCGAGTAACAATAACAACAACAACCGAGTAACAATAACAATAACAGCAACAGCAACAAGAGCCAACAGCAACAGGGAAACAAGAAACAACAATAACAACAGTAGTAACAGCAACAGACAAACTTAACGTTCAACGTACAAACAAACGTAACAACCTGGAAGAAGAGAAAGAACCAAACGCCACAAGGGCGCAACAACGGGCACGGGGGGGCATGGGGAGCACAGGGGAGATCCCTGGGAGGTACTCGGAGAGGTCTGGGGGGTCTGGGGGGGTCTAGGGGATCCCTGTGGGGTTTGGGGGTCCCTGGCGGAGTCTGGGAGGTTCCTGGGGATCCCTGGGGGAGGGTTTGGGGGTCCCTGGGGGAGTCTGGGAGGTTCCTGGGCGTCCCTGGAGGGATCTTGGGGCCCCTAGGGGGGTCTGGGCGTCCCTGGGGGGATTTGAGAGTCCCTGGGGGGATTTGGGGGTCCCTGCGGGGATCTGGGGGTCACTTGGGAGTCCCTGGAGAAAATGGGGATCCCTGGGGGTCCCTGGGAGAGGCCTGGGCCAAGGGAAGGGGTTGCGGGACGGGGAAGGAGGTTGGGGGTGGGTGTAGGGGGGCCATAGCTCCGTTCCCCAGGGGGGAACTGAGGAACGAGCAACAACCTGAAAATAAAATATATATTAGTCACAACCTGAAAATGAAATAAATTAGTAACAACCTGAAAATAAAACAACCTGAAAATAAAACAACAACAACAACAACAACCTAAAAAGAAAGAAAATATTATTAAGGGAAGGGGATGGGGCTAGGATACGGGAGGGGGTTGGGGTGGTAGGGAGCCGAAGCTCCGCTCCCCAGGGGTCCGGGCGGGGCCATCCCGCGCATACACATGGGGGGAGAGGCGCCAGGCACGAGCAACGGGGGCCAGCAGCAACTGTCTGGGCCGTTCGCGTCATTTGCACCCCCCAGGCAATAAGTGCCTGCTCAAAGGGGTGCATCCGATTTGGCATTCCGCAGCATGTATCAGATGCACCCCCAGCACCCAGCCCAACACCCGCCGCCGAGGCGAGCGGGAGGGGCCCTACACGACGCCGAACCCCCTTAAGGGGAGCAATGGAAACCCCCATACACCTCGCCCCGGATTAACTCCGGAGCGGGAGCGACGGGGGCCCCGGATAGCCTGCGCAATTAGCCGCCGCTGCTGAAGCAGCGCCGTTGACGGGCTCCACCACGAGGAGGTTTGCGCTAGGCACTTGTTCTCAAGGAGGGAAAGTCGAAGTTTCCCCCTTAAGAACTTGGAGCCCAGTAGATAGGGACAAGTTCTACGTTTGGCGTCTACTGTCGCCTTGCTCTGGGGGATTACCTAAGCCTCTGGGCCATACATCCCCTCCTCCGATTGAGGATCGAGCCTAAGTGAAATTTTTCAGGACCTCAGGAAGTGAGGTCCGCGGCGTTTTACCTTTGGAGTGCGACTCCGCCAGTTCCCACGCCCGGGTTGCGGCTTCTAGCATGCCGACTTGGATAGCAACCACTGTCCCCTCGAGTCCAACGCCAATGTTGAGCCCCGCTCATCGTAGCGGGGGGCCTTGCTCAACCCCGAGGTTCGCTTTCCCCAGGTTTCCCTGGGACGGGGCGATCTCCCGCTCGATGCTGTATAGCCAGCATCTTCCAGATTTGGGGGTCGCACACCCGAGCTCTGGTCGGCTCATTGCCTCCGGTAGCGTCACATGCTCCGCTCCCTTCGGCAATGCTCGTTTTCGCGCTCGCCGAGGCCCGGGCCCGGGGCGTTCCGCGAGTCTTGCGAATTATTCACTAAATGTTTCCATGCTGGTTATCATGCGCGTAAATTCCTAATTGTTCATGCACTAGGGGGGGGCTCGCCATTCGGTGTCCCCGGAAGAGTTTTCTCTCCCTTCCGGGTCGACCTCGGGGATTCTCTCGAACTCCTCGCGTTTCCTGTGAAGGGCCGCCCTCGCGAAGTCCCTGAATTTCGGAAAAAGGTCTCGCTGGACCAGGCTGCGGGGGTCTGGCGGCCATGGGACGCCAAGCCTTTGGCAAAGCCCCACAATGCCCATCCTGTCCTCGTTGTACCGAGGGCAGGTGAGGAGGACGTGGAGCGATGTGTCCGGCTCTCCGCATCCACAGGCCGCGTCCCCCGCCAGGCCAAACCCATGGAGTTTCGCGCTGAAGTCTCCATGTCCCGTCCGGAACTGAACCACGGAGTGGTCCAGCACGAGCCAGTCCATGGCGAGCCTTTCCTCTATATTGGGGAAGAACCTTTTGGTAACTTCCCCCTTCGTTGTTGCCGTCCATTGGTCTTGCCATCGCCGGACGAAGACGCGGCGGAGCCTCCTTGCGGCGGTCTCAGGGGGTTCATTGACGTTCGCGTCGTTGAAGGTTTCTCCATCGACTGTGAATGTCTCTCCTCTCCTGAGCCTGTACGCAAAGGAGCGCTCCAGTGCAACGAGCTCGACCGGCGGCTGGCCCGCGACGACGCAGAGGGCGTCCGTCGAGACCGTTCTATATGCTGCCGTGGCCGCCAAGAGAGCCGCACGCTGCGCAGATCGCAGCGGGCGGACGCTGACTCGGTTCATTCGGCTAGCCCATCCTATCGCGCCGTACGTAAGAATTGGGATGGCCAGTCCCTTGTACAAGATAATACGCGCTCTGTGCGATAGTCCCCATTTTGATCGCACTAGGCTCGCCAGCCTGCTGAAGAGTAGCCGCGCTTTGCGGGCAACTTCCTCAGCGTGCCGGCGCGCCGTTTGTCCTCCGCTGAGCCATACACCAAGGTACTTGATATCCGCAGTCGCGGTTATCGTGTTTCCCTCGAGGCGTATGGCCGGAGCCCTCTGGAGCCTGCCCTTGAGCAGGACCATTTGGGTCTTTGCGGGAGAGATGGCGAGCTTCTTGGGGGCGCACCACTGTACGACGGCTCGAGCGGCGCCCTCCGCTAGATTTTCGATTTGCCGTCGGGAGTTTGCCCGCAGGACGACTAGGATGTCGTCCGCGTAGGCGACCGGTTCGGCTATCTCAGCAAGCGTTTGGACGAGCTCATCAAAGACCAGGTTCCAGAGGCTTGGCCCCAGAACCGATCCCTGAGGGCAGCCCTTTGTCACAGGTTTTCGCACTTCCGCGTGCTTTGCCACAATAGCTACTGATCTTTCGCTAAGGTAGCACCGCACGAGGTTATACACCTGTGGTGTGGCGTCGCGGGTCCGGAGCTCTTCCAGGACCGAGGGCCACCACAGGTTGTCGAACGCTCCGGCGATGTCAAACGAGAGAGCCACGACGTATTTCTCCTGGACGTTTTCTACTCTTCGTTGCACCGTGCAAATTGCGTCATCCGTTCCCCGGCCGGGTTTGAATCCGTATTGCTGCTCCGCCGCGCGCGGGTGTGCCAGCAGGATATCCCCGGCCCGGTTTAGAATCATTCGCTCGAGTAGTTTGCCCATGATCGAGAGGAGGCAGATCGGCCGGTAGGATTTCGGGTCCGTTCGGTCCCTCTCCTCGCCTTTCAGGATCGCCCTGAAAGACCCGATTTTCCACACTCGAGGGAAAACGGCGCTATTGAGGCACGCGTTATAGACCCTCAGGAGAGCGTCCGGAATCTCCTTGACCGCCACGTTAAGGACCTCGACCTCTATTCCGTCGAGGCCCGGGGCTTTTCCGTTGCCCATGCGTGAGGCCGCGCGCTCAAGCTCAAGCCCCCCAACGGGGACGAGCTCCTCGGCCCGGCCATCACGCAGGGGCCGTGTCGTGTCGGCCCGCACGCGACGCTGATACTCCGTGTCCTCATCCGGGTTGTCGTCCGGAGTGAGTACCGCCAGGAGCGTGCGCGCCGACTGTTCCCACTCCAGCGTCTCGGCCCCGCGGGCGGCCAGCGAGCTCATGGGTTCCTCTCTTCTCAGTCTGTTTAACGCGCATTTATATGGAATTCCCCATGGGCTCGCTGCGCACGTTTCCGTGACGAAATTTTGCCAGCTGGCCGCCCGCGACTCGGCGAGCGCCTTTCGGTAATTTTTCCTTATCCGCCTGTAGCTCGTTTGGATCTCCCCTTCGTTCCCGGTGCCCCGGGCTCGCTGGAGCTCCCTTCGAGCGCGGTAAGTTTCTCGTTTCAGCGACACGACTTCAGGGGTCCATCCTGGGACTGCCCTGGCGTGCCACCTTCTACGAGGAATCGCCCGTTCGCACGCGTTGAGGATGCATCGCTGTATTTCTACAGCGAGCTCCTCCGCGGCGGTCGATTCATCATTACCGAGGAGTGGATTTTCCGCGACACTCTCCCTGAGTGTCTCAGCAAAGAGCTGCCAGTTCGCTCTGTGCAGGTCGACTCTCCCAGGGCGCTCCGCGACCACAGGATCACCCTCGTTCCACCCGAGGGTAATCTCGATTGCCCTGTGGTCACTGGATGTGGCATCATCTATGACGCGCCAACTTCGCACGAGGCCAACAGCCTCGGGAGTGGCAAGCGTCACGTCGATGCAGGACTCTTGCCCAGGAGCATTTCCGCGATATGTAGGCAATTCAGTTAACCTATTAAGGACGACGAGGCCCGCGGAAGAGATAAGGTCTTCTAGCCTTCTCCCGCGCGCCCGCCTCCGATCATGCGTATGTCGGACCGCGCAAATTGTGTCCCACAGCGGCGAGACCGCGTTCGTGTCCGCCGCTATTATTATGGGTCGGCCACGCAGTTTGTCTAGGACTCTTTCTATGCGGTTGATTCCGGAATCAACACGTCACGCATATTGGAAGTATATCGTAACGAGATATACCTCCCCGTAACTACATTTAATCTGCGTGGTGACCATGTGAGAGTCACAGAGCTGCGCGATCCGTAGGACTGTCAGGCATCCACTCCTGCAGACAATCGCCGCTTGCGCATTTTTCCCCTCGCCCTCGTCGGCGATTATTGTTGTGCGGGCCCCTAGACCGCGCACTTTGCCGCGAGTGACGTAAGGTTCCTGCGCAAGGACGACGTCCGTACCCCCATCCGCCAGAAGAACAGCGACCTCGTTTGCCACGGTCGAGGATCGCTGCATATTCAGCTGAAGGAGCTTGAGCGCCTGCCTATCCATAGTTAGTTCTAGCTACACGCCATTCTACACTCGCCTTATAGAAGGGACACACCCTGCTATTCGAGCCGTGCCCCGCGTCGCCCCTGCGCGAGCGCGAGCAGTTAACGCACTTTGGTGGCTCCTCTTTCGCGGGACACTGCTCGTAGGTATGTCCCTCCTTCGCACAGTGCGAGCATGCCTCCTTTTCTACGCAAAACCTCGAGATATGTCCGTGCCTTTGGCATTTGTAGCACCGGGAGGACTCGACGTAGTCATCGACCGGACACGAGTTCCAGCCAATGAATACCCTTCCCCTGCTAAGGAGCTGCCTTCGCGATTCCGCGTCGACCTCAACCACCCAGTTGACGCCGTCGCCGTCTCGCTTGCCAGCTCGATAGCAGACGCTCACCGATGTTTTTTCGTTTACAGTGAGGTTTTGCTCACGGAGGCACTCTCGCACCTCCTCCTGTGAGGTCTCTTTGGCGACTCTCCTCACGATCACCCGAGGGTTGTTTCTGCAATCAACCGAGGCTTTCAATCCAGCTTTCCTGAGGTCCTCGCTCTTTGCAAAGACCTCAAGATCGCGGGCCGTCGCTGTTTCAACTATGAGGCCATTGTCGCGTGTCTTTCTCACGAACAGAATGCCTATTTTGCTTGTCCTCGGGTCGATCGATTGGAGGAGCGCCTTCCGAGCCTCCTCGTGCGTTGTGATAGCAGACCCTTCACCAGGCATAATTTTAATTTCGTGAACGTCTTTTTTCCGACTTACCAGGCTCTGTATACTCCTCTTGCCCGGGCTGGGTTTCGTCCTAGAGAGCGTCGCTGCTGCTGCCGCGTACGTACCAACTGGCGCACCAATCAGCGCTCGGGAGGGGGGGGGGGGGTCCGCCGCGCTCGTGCCAACCGCCGCACCAATCAGCGCTCGAGCTGCTCCCGCCGCCGCCATCTTAGTTTTTCGCGTCGCTGGCACTACACTGTTCGTTTTTTCGGTTATTTTTAACTCGTGGAGAAAGTTCACCGAGTTTCTGAGCTCCTTGACTCGCCCAACCAGTTCAGTGTTGAGGCTGGCTAGTTCCCACATGCCGGTTTGGATTTCCTCGAGTTGGAGTTCTATGGCGGCCGTGGCGTGTTTCGCTACTTTTTGCTTGCAGCATGTTTCGCGGATCAATTTGAAGGCGCCCAGGGCCTTTCTGGAGAGGGTTTTTACGGGGTCGTCCTCCTCGACAGCCTCGCTCCTTCCAGGGTGTTCGGGTGCCGCGCTCGAGGGAGTTTTTTCTTTTCTTCTACTTTTTTCCTCTTCCGAGGTCGATTTTCTCGGGGCCGGTACCGGGGTATCAGAGGCGGACGTTTGCACTCTGACTCTCTTTGTGTCCTTCCCCGCTTCTTCCTCTCCAAGGCTGTCACGCGAGGCATCGGAGTCGGTTGTTTTGGCTAGAGGACGCTTAGCTCGCGATCTCCTCTTCCTCCTTTGCACGAGCTGGTAGCCGACTTCAGGCTCACTGGAGTCGGGATCCTCCGCGGTGTGTACCGGGGAAGCGACGCACGAGGAGAACTTTCCCTCTTCCATGCTTTCCTCAGCGATCTTGGGCCTCTCGGCCATTTTTAGGCCACCCTCGGGGTCCTCCCCGGGGTGAGGCGTATTGCGGCGGTGGGTTCTCTCTTCTTCCTTTCTCGGCCCGATGTCGCCGCGACTGTGCCAACCAGCGCACCAATCAGCGCCCGAGCCGAGCGAGCGAGCGCGCTCCCACCAGCGCGCCAATCAGCGCCCGAGGCGAGCGCCACCAGCCCGCACCACCAGCGCACCAATCAGCGCCCGAGTCGCCCGCGCTCACCGGCGCACCAATCAGAACGCAGGCTCGCACCTGCGCCGTGAGCGGCGCGTGGGGGGGGGGGGGGGGGAACGACGCTTCACGCGGGCCCGCTAGCGGGGCCTCGGATACTATTATTTTTAACTTTAAAAATTGCAATTTCACTAAATAATTGTCAAG
This sequence comes from Ophion ellenae, assembly GCA_963210295.1. NCBI lineage: Eukaryota > Metazoa > Arthropoda > Insecta > Hymenoptera > Ichneumonidae > Ophion > Ophion ellenae. The sequence continues at coordinate 1,204,225 of OY723386.1, read as the reverse complement.
ATAGTTTAACAAAACTTTACTATAGTCTCAGGGGCACTATACTCTACACACTGGCTCGAAAAAATCCGGGAAAAATCGGGTTTTACCCGCTCTTGCATAGTGAGCTGTCAAACGCCCTCGGAGGAACTCCGGAGAGAGGTCCGTACGCGTCGGCAGCTCGCGCAAGACTAGTAGATAGGGACATTTATTGTGAAGGCAGAACCATCGCAATGGTCCAACCTGTGCTTCCTCGCCTCTAGGGCATACGCTACGGGCTTCTATCTAGCTTTGAAGACAGAGAACCACGTCCAAGGGTCGGGCGATGGAAAAATCCTTTGACTTTCGCTGGGTCGACTAGCGAAGAGAGCAGTTTGGCCACGCGGCGTCAACTCCGACAGCTCTACCAGGGCCTAGGCCCCGGCGGAGGCACCGGTGTCGACCCCACGTGCTCACGGGGACCTCGGGAAGGCCTGCTCCCGTGTCCCGCCTGGACACAGCCCAGAAGACAAGGATCTAGGATAGGTAAGGGTGAGTGGATTGTGAGCCTAGTGTGGGTGTGCTGTCGGGGGCACAGCTGGGAGTGCTGTGGGCCCCCAGATTGTGTCGCGTGTTGTTCTGTATGTGTCGTGTATCTGTTCGTGTCTGTTGGTGTGTTCGACGACTACCTATTTCCCTGTCTTACTAGAGCCCGTGCTCCCACGGCCGGGGCGGATCGGATGGTTCGTGAAGATTGCGAGTCCCCCCGCCGTTCACCGAGGCTTCCGACAAAGGCCCCGGCTAGGCCGCGGGACACCCGGTCTCCTACCTACCCCCACGGGTCCTGACAAGACCCGTGTGCTCTGCCCTGTTCGGGATGATGTATCCATCCCACTAATCTAGCTATATCCCTTCCCCCGCGACTTTTCCCCCCAGTGTCCTCCCCCCAGACCTTGTACTCGGTCTCCTATTCGATCTCTACCGCCCCCTTCAGCCAAAGGGTCTCCCGACAGAAGTCGGCGAAGACGGAGAAGGCTTCCGCAGTGGCCACCAATTGGCGTGCCGCCGCTGGCCATGTCCTCTCGCCGATGAAGTCCCGCAGAGCGACTCTCTGCGGTTCGAAGTTTGGGCACTCGAGAAGGAAGTGCCGGGCCGTATCCAGCCCCCCACACTCACAGTCCTCCTCCTCGACAAGCCCGAGTGACGCGAGACGCGCCCCGAAGTTGCCGTGGCCGGAGAGAACCTGCGTGGTGTAGTGGTTCGGCCGGAACCAACCCGCCGCCAATCTCTCCCGGATGTTCCCGAAGAAGGCAAATGTGGTGCGGCCTTTGTTGGAAGACTGCCAAGCGGCCTGCCACATGTTGATTGCCTCATCCTTGACCCTATCTACTGCGTTATTCGCACCCGCTGGAATTACCACCCCGTTTATCTCGGCGTCACGTCCCTTTCTAAGCTGGTATCTGGCCCCGGCTTGCTTCAGTAGAACGTCCACTGGAGCAGCTCCTGCAATGACGCACACAGAATCGTATGAGACGGTTCTGTATGCCCCAGTGACCGCGATCAACGCTAGTCTCTGGGCGCTTCTAAGGACTCGAATGTCTGCCTCTCTACAGAGGTCAGACCATCCCGCGGCGGCGTATGTCACCGTCGGGACAAAAACCCCCCGGTATATGGTCCTAACTATGTCGAATCTAAGTCCCCACCCGGCCTTCGCGATTTTCCCCAGACGCTCGAAGAGGGATGCACTCTTCTTCCTAAGGTAGGAGCAATGGGAGCCGATTCCCATCTCCTTATCAAAGTGGACGCCGAGATATCTAACCCTGTCCTTAAAGGCTATCTTGGCTGCAGCATCCCCTATCCGGATTGTTGGGTATCTATTGGCCATGTCGGGCCTCCTAGCAACGCGGCGCGCGCGGTCGGGGCGGTCTCCTCCTCTCCTTCCAACTGGCGCTCTGCGCCGCCATTCGCTCTTAAGGAGTATGGCTTCTGTCTTCTTTTGGGACAATTGCAGCTTGGCGCTCTGGCACCAGGCTACAATTCTATCAACTATCACTTGTGCCCTAACCTCTATTTCCCGCCGCGAGTTGCCTTCCACCATGAACATGAGGTCATCGGCGTAGGCAACGAACTTGTTCGGGGCGATTTCCTCGAGGATTCTGAGGAGCCCGTCGACCATGAGGTTCCAGCAGGTTGGGCCGAGTACGGAGCCCTGCGGGCACCCCCTCGTGGCCTGCTTGGAGACCTCGCTATTACCCCACGAGATTCCCACTCTCCTATCGCTAAAGTAATTGCGGATGACGTTGAAGACGTTCCGCGGGCAGTCCCTAGTTTTAAGGCTATCGAGAACCAGGGCCCACCACACGGTGTCGAAGGCGCCCGAGATATCGAAGAGAAGCGCGACGGCGTACGTGTCCACAGACTCGGCCACCATCCTGCGCATCTCCACGATTGCGTCCTCCGTCGACTTGCCCGGAACGAAGCCGAACTGTCGCTCAGAGGTCTGACCCGGACCCATCGACGACCGCGCAATGCGCCCCTTAAGGGCTTTTTCGAAGAACTTACCTACCACGGAGAGGAGGCATATGGGCCTATAAGATTTTGGGTCCTTTTCGTCCTTGTCCTCGCCCTTCAGAAGGACTCGGAGGGAGCCCCTCTTCCAGGCAGAGGGAAAGACGCCCAAACACAAACACGCATTGAAGAGACGAACCAGCACGTCGGGAATGACCGAGAAGGCCCTTTTCAGCACGACGACCTCAATGAGGTCGGGTCCCGGGGCCTTCCCGCTCTTGAGGGTTTTAAGGTGGGCAGCGAGCTCCGCTCGCGTGAAAAGCGGGTCGTCGGGAGTAGCGGGTGCATCGAAGGCACCCTCCCTGACTTCCCGCTGTTGGGGGGTGTCTTCCTCTTCCCGATCTTCGGGGACGTGGGCCTCCAGGAGTAAGCCGGCGGTTTCCTCCATGTCCATTGTGGAGCCTTCGGCTCGCCGGAGTGTGCTGCGCACCCTCTCAACTTGAAGCTTGTCCGACTGGAGCTTATAGACGAAGCCCCAGGGCTTCTCGTTGCCGTGCGACGAGACGAAGCTCCTCCAGCTTTCGAGTTTGACCCTCTTCACCTCCCGGCTATATTCCCGCAAAGACGTGCGGTACTCGAGCCGGATTTCGAGGCGGCAAGCATCATCCCGTTCCCCCTGAAGGGCCCTACGCTGCCGGTGTACCTCCTTCTTGAGGTTAGTCAGGTTGGCAGTCCACCACGGGTTGGACTTCCTGAAGAATTTCTTCCTTGGCATCGCCCCCTCGCAAGCCTTCGTGAGGACACTCGTAAGGGCGCCAGCCATCTCCTCGACTTCTACGGGGGACGTCAGCGGAAGCGCCTCCAGCCTTTGCGCCGACTGATCGGCGAGGATCTGGTCGAACCGCTCCCAGTCAGCTCTCCTTACGTTGAACCGACTGACAGCGGGGCGTCCGTCATTTCCCTCGGCTTTTGGCACCCTCAGGCCGACGTCCAGAGCGTTGTGATCGCTCGTTGTCCATTCCTGCCGCACTGTCCACTCGCCGACGAAGCGGCTCATGGCAGGCGACCCCAAGGTTACGTCGATGTATGACGAACCTGTGACCGCCCAGAAGGTGGGCGGCTGGTTGACATCGTTGTGGACGGTGTATCCATACTGACGGATAAGCCGCTCCAGTTGGGCACCGCGCCTGTCCGTGTCCTGAGGTCCCCAGAGGGAGGACCGGGCATTGGTGTCTAGTCCGACGAGAACTCTCTGCCCCCTCAGCGAACGAAACACCACTTCGAGGTGCCTGAGGTGATCCTCAATCTCGTCGCTCCACTGGAAGTAGTGGGATACGACGTAGAAGGAGAAGCCGGGTGCCTGCACCATCGCACAAACGCAGTGCGTGGTGCTCAGCTGCGAGAGGAAGATCATCTGGAAGGAGGGGTTGCACACCGCCACCGCCGCCCAGGGACGTTCTGAGCGGACAGCGGCGACCCTCATTCCAGTCCCTAATCCATAGAAGGTGTGGCTCGTGCCTTGGCGCCGGACGTATGGTTCCTGCAAGAGCAGGACGTCCAGGCGCTTTCCGGCAACGAGCGAACGCACCTCAGCCGAAACGACGGCCGAACGCCTGGCGTTCAGCTGCAACACCCTGATTTTATCGAAGGCTCGGCCGCCCGGTGCGGCCACATTTACCGCGGTTTCTACAGGGGGGCGGGTTGGGAGGGCTTCGACGGTGACGCGGCTAGCTACCTGAGCGCGCGCAGCCACGGTTGGCTGGTTTACTTGCCTAGCTTGGTCCCCCTCGTGTCTAACGAGAACTACTCTAACGGCGCGAAGGCCAAACTCCTCGATCAGGGTCCGGTCGGCTACATGTCCGGCACCCCGGGGGTGACGCGGGCTGCCTGGGGCCGACTCTCTTGGAGGGTTAAGCCGCGCCCTTTCCTCCCGAGCCACCCCGCGGGTGTTCGGACGCGCGACCAGGCCCCCCACTCGTCCGTCCCCAGTCACACCAGCATTCACACGGTTTTTAGTATTTCCCATTTTTGTTCCCACGAGTACGGCGGAAAGGAGGTCTCTCCGGGCAGCGCCACCTATGCCCGGTTCGGGGGTGCATACGACAGGGTTCCCCCAGGTACCCTGAAGGGATCGTTATCGACTGCAGCCAAACAAATAAAACAAAAATACCCTCCGTGCAGCCAGCAGACCATCGGCACGATGCCTTCCACCTTGAGTTTCGGAGGTTTTGGCCCCGCGCCCTGGGGCAGCGACGGGCCGCTGTAATTATACAAAATAAAGTAAAATAAAGGTAACTAAAACTTCGGATTAGTACGTTGGGGGCACCTGGTTCCGTGCCATCGCCGCGACCATGGTCACGGCGAGACCGGGCCCAGGGTACCCCACCTGAAAAGAAAGAAAGAAAAGAAGGAAGGAGGAAAGAGAGAGAGAGAGAGAGAAGAAACGAAGAAGAGAAGAAGGGGAAGAAAGAGAGCAACAGACAACAACTACAACAACAACAACAGCCGACAGACCCAGCAAACATAACAGACAAACACAACAGCCCGAAAAGGGGGGGAGTGACCAGAGCACCGGGGCACCCATCAACAACAGCAACAACGAGGGGCCCAACACCAACAACAGGCCCATCAACAACAACCTAAAACAAACTCAACAGCCTGGAAGGAGAAAGGAGCTCAGGGCACCAGGGGCACCCGAGGCATCAATAAGAGCAAACATAAACACAACCATAAACACAACATGAACATAAACATAAACATAACATAAACACAAACTTAACGCAAACATAACACAACAACCTGGAAGAGAAGAGAAGGGACCAGAGTACCAAGGGCACCTGAATAACAACAACAAGAACAACAACAACAACAACAACCTGGGAGGAGAAAAGGAAATCAGGGCGCCGAGGGCGCCTGGAGCAACAGCAGGAGCAACAACGTGACGACAACAACAACAGATGCAACAACCAAACTTAACATCAGCAATAAACTTAACAACCTGGAAAAAGAAGAGAGAAGAAACCAGGGTACCGGGGGTACCTGGAGTACAACAACATCAACAACAGAGCAACAACAACAACAACCACAACAACCGAGTAACTATAACAACAACAACAACCGAGTAACAATAACAACAACAACCGAGTAACAATATCAATAACAGCAACAGCAGCAGCAGCCAACAGCACAGGGAAACAAGAAACAACAACAACAGCAGTAACAACGGTAGTAACAGCAACAGACAAACTTAACGTTCAACGTACAAACAAACGTAACAACCTGGAAGAAGAGAAAGAACAAACGCCACAAGGGCACAACAACGGGCACGGGGGGGCATGGGGAGCACAGGGGAGGTCCCTGGGAGGTACTAGGAGAGGTCTGGGGGGGTCTAGGGGATCCCTGGGGGATTTGGGGGTCCCTGTGGGAGTCTGCGAGGTTCCTGGGGATCCCTGGGGGGAGTTGGGGGTCCCTGGGGGAGTCTGGGAGGTTCCTGGGGGTCCCTGGGAGGATCTGGAGGTCCCTGGAGGGATCTGGGTGTCCCTGGGGGATCTGAGAGTCCCTGGGGGGGATTTGGGTGTCCCTGGGTGGATCTGGGGGGGATCTGGGGGTCACTGGGAAGTCCCTGGGGAAAATGGGGATCCCTGGGGGTCCCTGGGAGAGGCCTGGGCCAAGGGATGGGGTTGCGGGACGGGGAAGGAGGTTGGCGGTGGGTGTAGGGGGGCCATAGCTCCGTTCCCCAGGGGAGAACTGAGGAACGAGCAACAACCTGAAAATAAAATATATATTAGTCACAACCTGAAAATAAAATAAATTAGTAACAACCTGAAAATAAAACAACCTGAAAACAAAACAACAACAACAACAACCTAAAAAGAAAGAAAATATTATTAAGGGAAGGGGATGGGGCTAGGATACGGGAGGGGGTTGGGGTGGTAGGGAGCCGAAGCTCCGCTCCCCAGGCGTCCGGGCGGGGCCATCCCGCGCATACACATGGGGGGAGAGGCGCCAGGCACGGGCGACGGAGGCCAGCAGTACCTGTCTGAGCCGTTCGCGTCATTTGCACCCCCCAGGCAATAAGTGCCTGCTCAAAGGGGTGCATCCGATTTGGCATTCCACAGCATGTATCAGATGCACACCCCATCACCCAGCCCAACACCCACCGCCGAGGCGAGCGGGAGGGGCCCAACACGACGCCGAACCCCCTTAAGGGGAGCAATGGAAACCCCCATGCACCTCGCCCCGGATTGACTCCGGAGCGGGAGTGACGGGGGCCCCGGATAGCCTGCGCAATTAGCCGCCGCTGCCGAAGCAGCGCCGTTGACGGGCTCCACCACGAGGAGGTTTGCGCTAGGCACTTGTTCTCAAAAAGGGAAAGTCAAAGTTTCCCCCTTAAGAACTTGGAGCCCAGTAGATAGGGACAGTGGGAATCTCGTTAATCCATTCATGCGCGTCACTAATTAGATGACGAGGCATTTGGCTACTTTTCTATGTCGCTTACGCCTGGATGAGCGTCGCGACAAACTTCCAGGGTACAAGCCCCCCTGTTGGGATTAAAACTTAACAATGTATAGCCTGCCTTTCGTCAGGACTTTTCCTCTGCCGAGGGTCTGTGTAACGGGATTTGATAAATTAGCCGAACGGAGTTCCCTAACGCTAGTCGTTAGGGATTTACGGGTCTTAGCCTTTCCCTTGAAGAGGGAAAGTTTACGGGGAAAACCGCGTGAAGGTGCCCGTCCAGTCCTTGCTGGCTCCGCCGCCGTGGCAGTTCGCATCTTTTATGGAACGCCTTGTTCTACGACTTGCACCGGTGAGTCTTGGCGCTGATGCCTTCCCTCCCCGGGCTTATGTGCCTTATTATTTATAGCGTCCATGCACAGCTCATGGGCTTGTCATTCTTAGTCTTATTATTAGTCCAATGGACGGTCATAGTCTAAAAAGGCGTTCGCCATCTCTATCGATGAGCGAAACGCCAAGAGGGATATTGTCAATAGATCGCTCTTAGTGAGCCCAAGACTCCGCAGTTGTTTCTGCGTGTCTTGTGGAAGGGCCCCTCTGCTGCCTACCACAATGGGCATCACCGTACTCTTAGCAGAGTTCGTTCTTGCACGAACGAACTCAGCCGTGTCGTGGTATTTAGCGATCTTTTCGCGTGCTGCCTCGGCAAGAGCTAGGTCTTTTTCATACCGAACAGTCACGTCCGGTATGATGACTTCTTGGTCTTTCATAATAACTAAGTCCGGCTTCCTTAGTTCGCCTAGCTCATTACTGGTGGGCTCCACGAACACAGTGTTCCGCACGGAGACTTTGTTCGCTATGAACTCTTTAATCGAGTCATGTCTCCGTATTCGTGCCGCTTTCGTGTGTATGCACGCTCCGATAACGTGGGCTAGCGTTTCGGGCTGTGCACGGCATCTTCTACACCTTACATCCAAGTTTCTACTGGTCTGCCCAAGGACTACACGAGTGCCGAACGTGTTTGTCCTCAGCCTTATCGCGTCGGTGAATCTTCCACCTCTGATAAGGCTTGGGTCAGATAACCACGTATTGCCAATCTTGTCTCTGGCAAAGTCCCTTACTCCATGTCCTTGCATGGTGAGACTTGCCCATTGGTCAATAATATGTTTTGAAGTCTGCTTTTTCAGGAGATCGTATTCCTGATCATTTGCCGGCAATCTTCCGCCCAGGAAGATTGCGCTCTTTCTAGCACCTTCGCGGACACTGTTTTGCACCCTTACCTCTTTTAATAGAGGGTCCTCACTTGCCGTTACTTTTAAGTGAGTGCGTATAGTACCAAGCTGTACTGTACGCTCGAATTTTATCAAGCCTAAGCCTCCTTGGGCTTTCGGCGTGTAGAAAAATCCGTTTGCAGTCGATGAAGTGAGGTGCAGGATCTCCTTCACTTCTCGACGGATATTATCGTCCAGCATTTTTAACGTTCCTTTAGCAGGTTTATTATTCGTCAGCGAATAAATAAACCGCGGCATGATGTACGTGTGCAAGAGATCTATCATCTGGATAGGTTTCAGTTTTAGTCTCCGTACATTTTTCACTGTCTTTAAGACAGTGGGCACTTCAGTGCCTTTAATTAGGCCTTTCCAAGGTCCTATATTCACTCCTAGATACCTAAGCGCCTCGTCCGCATCGACACCCGGGATCTCCTCGCCGCTTATGCGCAGCTGAGGATTCACCACGCACCGAGTTTTAGACTTGGCTTTTATTTCGAAGGAACTGGACTTGGCGGATGATAAAGACATTCCTAGTTTGCCTAGGAAGCTTGCCACTATGTCCAGTTGCCTTTGCGCCTCGTCTTTATCTTGACCGAGGAGAACTAGATCGTCCGCGAACGCGAGGACCGAGGCCCCCTCGTCGCCGATCTTCACTCCAGTCGTTTCAACACTCAGTCGCTCAACCAATTCGTCGATTACGATGTTGAATAATCGAGGTGAAAGCGGGTCACCCTGCTTTACACCTCTCCTGAGCTCGATGTCGACGTTACCATCGCTCGCTCTAATCGACGTCCGGCAGTTAGTGTACATCTTGACGATGTACTCGCCGATGAGTCTTGGGACCCTTTTACGAATCAGCCCCGGTAGGAGACTTGTGTGCGGAACTGTGTCGAACGCCTTCGAGATGTCGAGAATTGAGATGACGCCACCGTTGGTTCCTTTAGCCGTGTTTAGTGCTTCGTTAAGAATCAGGATGTTCATACTGCAGCCATCCTCTGCAGTGAACCCTTTTTGCCTGCAAGATTGCTTAACGAAGCCACGGAGTCTGGTGTCTATGATGGCCGAGAATATTCTCGCCATTATTGAACCAACGGTAATTGGCCGCCAATCTCTTACGTTCTTAGGGTCTTTTCCCTGTTTTGGTATGAGCGTTGTTCTGTTCTGCTTCCAGGCTGACGGGAAAATTCCCTCCCGGAGCAGAACATTGAACAAGAGTGCGATGACTTCTGGTGCGCCTTTGGTGTTGAGGTGGCTCTTCCTAATGCGGTCAAGCCCCGCGGCCGAGTCAGCCTTTATCTTTGTTATTCGATCCCGGATGTCTTTGGGATCGATTGGCTTAAACACAACGTCGAGCTCTTGGCTTACGACGTGTACTGGATCGGCTATTTGAGGTCCAGCCTGCCCCCATAGCTCGTTGTACAGTGTTGCTATGTCTGTAGCATTAGGTGGCTCTTGTCGCATTTCGGCGAAAGAGAAATCACCTGACGTGGCTATTTCCAGACCAGGAGTTCGTATTATTAATACGAGCTCCAAGGCCTGTCGTTCGGCGCCCGACGGTTTAACCCACTGGGTTAGGGCGCGCGTTGTTGCTGCGCCCATTCCGTAGCTGATGGCGAGAAAATCCCGCGAACTCCGGGAGTGCCGTTAATACATCCAGTTTTACTTGGCCGTGCCAAGACTTTGGGGAAATTCCCTCTTTTACGCGTGCCGACGCGCATTGCTTGCCCAGCTGCTGCTCACAAGCGGTGTAGATCCACGCGCATTGCTTGACTTAGATGTTTGGTCAATCAGGATTGACGCGCATTGCATGGCGAAAGCAAGCCTCTACCTGCGGTGGGCCGGAGACTAACTCCATGTCCCACGCGCATTGCTTGACTTAGACGTTTGCCAATTTGACGCGCATTGCTTGTCTTTGCAAGCGATGGAGAGCGCGGGACCAGGGCCTAAGCCCTGTTAGTCCACGCGCATTGCTTGACTTAGTTGTTTTGCGATTTGACGCGCATTGCTTGTCTTAGCAAGCGATGGAGAGCGCGGGACCAGGGCCTAAGCCCTGTTAGTCCACGCGCATTGCTTGACTTAGTTGTTTTGCGATTTGACGCGCATTGCTTGTCTTAGCAAGCGATGGAGATCGCGGGACCAGGGCCTAAGCCCTGTTAGTCCACGGCATTGCTTGACTTAGTTGTTTCGCGATTTGACGCGCATTGCTTGACTTCGTCAAATTGGCATTTTGACGCGCATTGCTTGTCTGGTCGAAAAATAAATTCTTCGGCCAGACGCGCATTGCTTGTCTTCGCCAGAAAAGCAAGTGCGGGGCCATAGGTCGTTCCAGTGTGCCCACGCGCATTGCTTGGTTAAAGAACCGAGGCATACTTTTGACGCGCATTGCTTCGCCAATCCCTTGAGCGGGCACTAAAAGTGCCCAAAGAGCGAAAAATTGTGTACGCGTCCAAGACGCGTACACGAAGGACAAGAAAGCCGTCCTTTCGAGTATTATTGCTCGTATCATCTCAATATCCGGGGATGTGCCGTGTCGTTACCGATTCAATCAATGTTCATGTAATGAACTTCTCTCGGGTTGCTGCCCGTTTGCGGATTCCGCGTTTTTCCCTTATCCTTATTCCGAGTCGGGTGCTCTCGGGGACCGTCTCACTCCTTAGTTTGACGCCTTATTTTGCGACGCCAATCCAGCGGTACCACGAGGAGGTTAGAGTGAGACTTGGACACACGTCCCATTTAGCAACTATGGCTTAAGAGAGTCATAGTTACTCCCGCCGTTTACCCGCGCTTGCTTGAATTTCTTCACGTTGACATTCAGAGCACTGGGCAGAAATCACATTGCGTCAACACCCGCGAGGGCCATCGCAATGCTTTGTTTTAATTAGACAGTCGGATTCCCCTAGTCCGTGCCAGTTCTGAGCTGAGCGTTGAATGGCGGCCGAAGAGGACGACCAAGTCGGTGAAACACCGCCAAGGAAGCCTCGCAGCAAGGAAGATCCGCGGGTGGCCAAGGCACGGGACCGAGCTCGGATCCCACAAGCGCCCCCGAAGAGGCACCAGCGTTCACCTCGCCCAGGCCCGGCACGTTAGCCAAACCCGCTTCCCTAACAAGCCCGACGCGCCCCGCTCCTCAGAGCCAATCCTTATTCCGAAGTTACGGATCCAATTTGCCGACTTCCCTTACCTACATTAGTCTATCGACTAGAGGCTCTTTACCTTGGAGACCTGCTGCGGATATGGGTACGAACCGGCGCGACACCTCCACGTGGCCCTCTCCTGGATTTTCAAGGTCCGAGGGGAAGATCCGGACACCGCCGCAACTGCGGTGCTCTTCGCGTTCCAAACCCTATCTCCCTGCTAGAGGTTTCCAGGGAACTCGAACGCTTATACAGAAAAGAAAACTCTTCCCGGATCTCCCGACGGCGTCTCCAGGTCATTTTGGGTTACCCCGACGAACTCTCTTGCGAGGGCCCGAATTGTATACGGTTCCGCTGCTGGGTTCCGGAATAGAAACCGGATTCCCTTTCGCCCAATGGGTG
>OY723386.1:1182500-1185000 GCA_963210295.1 Ophion ellenae | reverse complement strand
AACAGGAGATAGAAAATTTTTTCGTCGAGGCGTAGACCGATCACCCTGAGAAAAAGGAGATGGAATATTTTTTCGTCGAGGCATAGACCGATCACCCTTCGAAAAAGGAGATAGAATATTTTCCTCGAGGCGTAGACCGATCACTCTTCTCCCAAGGGAGATAGAAAATTTTTTCGTCGAGGCGTAGACCGATCACCCTGAGAAAAAGGAGATGGATGATTTTTTCGTCGAGGCATAGACCGATCACCCTTCGAAAAAGGAGATAGAATATTTTCCTCGAGGCGTAGACCGATCACTCTTCTCCCAAGGGAGATAGAAATTTTTTTCGTCGAGGCGTAGACCGATCACCCTGAGAAAAAGGAGATAGAATATTTTCGTCGAGTATCCCGAGCGTAGACCGATCACCGCTCCTCTCGGGACATGGAATATATTTTCGTCGAGGCGTAGACCGATCACCCTGAGAAAATGGAGATAGAATATTTTCGTCGAGGATCCCGAGCGTAGACCGATCACCGCTCCTCTCGGGACATGGAATCTATTTTCGTCGAGGCGTAGACCGATCACCCTGAGAAACAGGAGATAGAAATTTTTTTCGTCGGGGCGTAGACCGATCACCCTTCGAAAAAGGAGATAGAACATTTTCCTCGAGGCGTAGACCGATCACTCTTCTCCCAAGGGAGATAGAAAATTTTTTCGTCGAGGCGTAGACCGATCACCCTGAGAAAAAGGAGATAGAATATTTTCGTCGAGTATCCCGAGCGTAGACCGATCACCGCTCCTCTCGGGACATGGAATATATTTTCGTCGAGGCGTAGACCGATCACCCTGAGAAACAGGAGATAGAAAATTTTTTCGTCGGGGCGTAGACCGATCACCTCTCGAAAAAGGAGATAGAATATTTTCGTCGAGTATCCCGAGCGTAGACCGATCACCGCTCCTCTCGGGACATGGAATCTATTTTCGTCGAGGCGTAGACCGATCACCCTGAGAAAAAGGAGATGGATGATTTTTTCGTCGAGGCATAGACCGATCACCCTTCGAAAAAGGAGATAGAATATTTTCCTCGAGGCGTAGACCGATCACTCTTCTCCCAAGGGAGATAGAAAATTTTGTCGTCGGGGCGTAGACCGATCACCTCTCGAAAAAGGAGATAGAATATTTTCGTCGAGTATCCCGAGCGTAGACCGATCACCGCTCCTCTCGGGACATGGAATCTATTTTCGTCGAGGCGTAGACCGATCACCCTGAGAAAATGGAGATAGAAAATTTTTTCGTCGGGGCGTAGACCGATCACCTCTCGAAAAAGGAGATAGAATATTTTCGTCGAGTATCCCGAGCGTAGACCGATCACTGCTCCTCTCGGGACATGGAATCTATTTTCGTCGAGGCGTAGACCGATCACCCTGAGAAACAGGAGATAGAAAATTTTTTCGTCGAGGCGTAGACCGATCACCCTGAGAAAAAGGAGATGGATGATTTTTTCGTCGAGGCATAGACCGATCACCCTTCGAAAAAGGAGATAGAATATTTTCCTCGAGGCGTAGACCGATCACTCTTCTCCCAAGGGAGATAGAAAATTTTTTCTTCGGGGCGTAGACCGATCACCTCTCGAAAAAGGAGATAGAATATTTTCGTCGAGTATCCCGAGCGTAGACCGATCACCGCTCCTCTCGGGACATGGAATCTATTTTCGTCGAGGCGTAGACCGATCACCCTGAGAAACAGGAGATAGAAAATTTTTTCGTCGAGGCGTAGACCGATCACCCTGAGAAAAAGGAGATGGAATATTTTTTCGTCGAGGCATAGACCGATCACCCTTCGAAAAAGGAGATAGAATATTTTCCTCGAGTATCCCGAGCGTAGACCGATCACCGCTCCTCTCGGGACATGGAATATATTTTCGTCGAGGCGTAGACCGATCACCCTGAGAAAATGGAGATAGAAAATTTTTTCGTCGGGGCGTAGACCGATCAACTCTCGAAAAAGGAGATGGAATATTTTTGTCGAGTATCCCGAGCGTAGACCGATCACCGCTCCTCTCGGGACGTGGAATATTTTTTCTTCGAAGCGTATTGCTTAACTCCGTCGATTTTTCAATCGACGCGCATTGCTTGACTTCGTCGATTTTGCAATCGACGCGCATTGCTTGACTTGGTCGATTTTTTAATCGACGCGCATTGCTTGACTTCGTCGACTATTCAAATCGACGCGCATTGCTTGACTTAGTCGATTTTTCAAATCGACGCGCATTGCTTGACTTGGTCGACTTTTCAAATCGACGCGCATTGCTTGACTTAGTCGATTTTTCAAATCGACGCGCATTGCTTCACTTAGTCGATTTTTCAAATCGACGCGCATTGCTTGACTTAGTCGATTTTTCAATCGACGCGCATTGCTTGACTTAGTCGATTTTTCAAATCGACGCGCATTGCTTGACTTAGTCGATTTTTCGAATCGACCCGCATTGCTTGACTTGGTCGATTTTTCAAATCGACGCGCA
>OY723386.1:1162500-1180000 GCA_963210295.1 Ophion ellenae | reverse complement strand
TCTGGTCGTTCTTGGGTTTCTTTTAATCAGGATCACCGGAGAGGGTCTCTTCTTCGTCCGGTTCCCGTGTCACTGTCTGTTCTGGGTTACCTCTTTTTCTAAGAAGGGCTTTCTTAGCAAAGCCCCTAAATTCCGGGTATACGTCCTTTCGGACAAGCCTCTGTGGATCGGCCGGCCATGGGATTCCCAGTCTTTGGCAACACTGTTCCATTCCTTTCCTGTCTGTGGTGTACCTGGGGCAGAAAAACAGCACGTGGAACGCCGTTTCCAGCCGGCCACATTCGCAGGCGTTGCGTCCCACGAGACCAAATTCGAAGAGCTTTGCCCTAAAATCTCCGTGTCCTGTAAGAAACTGGACCACATAGTGGTCCAGTGTGATCCATTCCATTTCAGTTCTGGTGTGTACATCCGGGAAGAAGCTCCTCGTAATTCTACCCTTGGTAGTGTTGTCCCAAGTTCTCTGCCACCGCTGGTGGAATAGTCGGCGTAATCTTTTGGCTGCATTGTTCGGGGTTTCGTTGGCCTCGTTGTCGGTGTTGAAGCTGGATCCATCAATGGTAAAGGTGTCGCCTCTTCTGAGGCGGTACGCGTATGACCTTTCGAGACTCTTGAGCGTGATCGGTAGCTGTCCAGCAATTACGTTTAGTGCATCGTTAGAGACTGTTCGGTATGCCGCAGTTGCTGCGAGTAGGGCAATTCTTTGCGCTGTTATTAGGGGGCGTGAGTTAACCTGATTTACGCTGGTTGCCCAGCCTATTGCACCGTAGGTAAGTATTGGTATAGCCAGGCCCTTATACAAGGTTAGACGGGCCTTATGGGCGAGTCCCCACCTTGCACGGGCCAGGTTGGCCAGTTTACTGAATAGGGCAGTGGTATTGTGTCCGGTCTCTATCGCGTGCCTTTTGCCTGTCAGCCCATTGCTTAACCAGACCCCTAGGTATTTGATATCAGTTACGGCTTTAATGGTGTTTCCCTCGAGCTTTATTGCTGGTGGCCTGTCAAGCTTCCCCTTTAAGAGGACCATTTGCGTTTTTGGTGCCGACACAGTCAGCTTTCTCGATCCGCACCAGTCTGTTATGAGGTGGCCAATTCGGTCCGCCTGCTCTTCTATGTTTTTCCGGGTGTTTGCTCTGATAACCACAAGTATATCGTCTGCGTAGGCCACTGGTTCTGCCGTTTCCTCCAGGCGCTGGATCAGCTCGTCGAATACTAGGTTCCAGAGACTCGGTCCCATGACCGAGCCTTGAGGACAGCCCTTGGTGACTTTCTTTGTTTCCTTTGCGTTCTTCCCTATGACAGAGACCTCCCTATCCCTCAGGTAGCTACATACGATGTTGTAGGCCGATGGTGAGGTGCCGCGATTCTGAAGTTCAGTCAAGATAGATGGCCACCACAGATTGTCGAATGCCCCTGATATATCGAATGATATAGCTGCGGTGTATTTGTGCTCAGAGTCTTTTATTTTCCCTACAACGTTGCCGATGGCGTCGTCGGTCCCCTTGCCCGGCCTGAATCCAAACTGGTTCCCTGCGGTTCGTGGGTGTCGAAGGAGAATATCCCCGATGCGGTTCAGGATAAGTTTTTCCAGTACCTTCCCCATGATTGGTAGAAGGCAGATCGGTCGGTAAGACTTAGGGTCAGTTTTATCCTTTTTTTCTCCCTTGAGGATTGCCCTAAGCGATGCAGTCTTCCAGACCTCCGGGAAGGTACTTTGTTTGATGCAGGCGTTATAAAGCAGTTTTAGCTTCCCTGGGATGGCTTGGAGGGATGCCTTTAATACTACAACCTCAATTCCTTCCGGGCCTGGCGCTTTGCCGTTGCCCATCCTAGAGATGATCTTTTTTAACTCTTGTTCAGTGACTGGGGGCATCGCCTCCTTATCCAAGCATTTGCCCTTCAGTTTGAATTCTCTCGATTCCTTGCAATCTTGTGTCATTATTAGGGTCCTCGTCCGGTGTGAGCACCTTTAGCAGGATGCGTGCTGTTTGTTCCCATGTTGTTGACTCGGTGCCAAGGGACCTGAGAGAGCTCAGCGGGGCCTCTCGCCTAAGCTTCCCGAGAGCCGATTTATACGGTATGCTCCAAGGGTTGGCGGCTGTGGTTTCCTGGACGAAGTCTTTCCAGCTGTCAAATCTTGCCTTTGCAAGGGTGCTCATGTAGAAGGTTCTAGCTGCCCGGTATTCTCTGACTCTGGGCTGTATGTCCTGGTTATTTCCCAGGGCCTTACATCTCTGGATTTTTCTCCGGGCCTTGTATGTTGCTCGTTTAAGGGCGGCTACCTCAGGGGTCCATCCCGGGACTGCCCTGGCGTGCCATTGCCTCCGCGGTATTGAGGCGTCACAAGCAGCTAGAATACATCTTTGCGTTTCCGTTGCGAGTTCGTCTGCTGTGGCTGTAGCTGAGCCTTCATCACTTTCAAGGAGGGGGCTGCTTGCCGTTGCTTCACGGAGGGCCCTGGTAAACTTGGGCCAGTCGGCCTTGCTTAGTGCGAGCCTATTTGGCTGGTCCGTTGTGCCTTGTTGCGATTTTCTTGTGGACATTGTTATCTCTATGGTTCTATGGTCACTGGTAGTGAGTGTATCGAGGACTCTCCAGTTTGAGACCAGGTGAGCCGCCTCAGGCGTGGCAAGTGTGATATCTATGGAGGACTCATGTCCAGGGATATTCCCGCGGTAGGTTGGATATTCAGTTGTCCTATTCAGGACAATAAGACCAGTGGACGAGATGAAGTCTTCCAACTTCCTTCCTCTTGCCCGCCTGCGATCGTGGGTGTACCGTTGTACGCATACCTTGTCCCAGAGTGGGGAGGTAGCGTTTGCATCTGCAGCTATTATCACTGGTCTGCCTCTGAGTATCCGAAGAGCTCTTTCCATCCTGTTAATTCCAGTGTCAACCCTAAATGCGTACTGGAAGTATATGGACACCAGGTAGAGTTCTCCAAATGCACTCTTGACCTGTGTGGTGACCATGTGCGAATCGCAAAGCTGGTCAAGGCGAAGCAACGTATATGTGCCGCTCCTGCATATTATGGCAGCTTGCGGGTTTTTACCCTGGCCTTCGTCCGCGATGGTGGTAGTACGAGCCCCTAGTCCGCGTATTCTTCCCTGGGTTACATATGGTTCCTGTGCAGCGATTATGTCGGCTGTGCCATTAGCTAGACAAGCAGCGATTTCTGTGGCTACCGTGGAGGATCTTTGCATATTTGACTGAAGGACTGTAATCGTTGTCTGTCTATCCATAGTTGATCCTTGCAACTCTCCATTCAACACTGGCCTTGTATGCCGGGCACCCAGTGCTGTTAGCCCCGTGCTTCACTGTACTTCTGCGTGCGCGCAGACAGTTAGCACACTTTGGGGGATCACTTTTGTTTTGGCATTCATCGTGGGCATGGCCTTCCTCCGCACAGTGGGAACAAACCATTTTGTCGGTGCAGTTTTTGGCCATATGTCCGTACTTTTGGCATTGGAAGCATCTGGATGATTCTACAAAATCTTGGACTGGGCACGAGGTCCAACCAATGTATACCCGTCCTTTGCTGACAAGTTCTTTTCTGGATTCTGGATCTACTTCTATCACCCAGTTGGTGGTGTCCGTTTCTCGTTTTCCCACGCGGTGGCAGAGTCTTACGATGGTACCGCAGTCATTATTCAGGTTCTGGTCCTGGATACACAGGCGTACCTCAGCTTCAGGAGTGTCTGCTGGAACTCTTCGGACTATGAGCCTCGGGTTATTTCTACAGTCGAGGGATGCATTGAGTCCGGCTTGTTTAAGCTCCTTGCTTTTTGAGAAGACTTCCAGGTCCTTAGCCGTAGCCGTTTCCACTATGAGGCTGTTTTCCCCGGCTTTCCTAACTGATACGATACCGATCCTGCTGGCTTTTGGGTCAATGGCCCTTAGCAACGTTTTGCGTGCTTCCTCATGTGTGCTGATAACCGAGCTTTCATTCGGTGTGATTTTTACTGCGTGGACTTCCTTTTTATTGTTGATGAGGGTGGAGATCCTCCTCAGACCCGAGCTGGGTTTGCCCTTGGACACAGCAGCGGCATATGATTTGCCTGCAGCCTGGTTTGTTTCGGTAGCCGGGTCAGAACGCTGAGCTCTTCGAGGTTGTACCTTAGGATGAGCCGCCACTTGATTAGTGCTGGTATTGGCCTTATTTGCTTGGGCTCCAACTGTTTGGAGTAAGTCCCTGAGTTCCATCGTTCTTCCTGTTAGTTCGACGTTCATGGCAGAGAGGTCCCAGACCGATGACTGGATCTCTTCCAGCTGGGCTTCTATGGCCGTCCAGGCGCTCCGGTTAACTTTATATCTGTTGCAGACATCCCTGATGAGGCCCAGCCCTGCTAGAACCCTCTTAGACAGGGCCCTGACCGAGTCAGTGTCGTCTTTTGCTGGTACAGGTTCCTGGTTGTCAGGTTGTGAGTCCTTCGGATGAGGGTGAGGACCTTGGCCATCATCCTCTGCACACAACTCTTCGTATTGTTCGATCTCCTCTTCCATGTTTGAGTCATGAGGCGTAGCTGTTTTGCGTGGTGCCGGTATTGATGTTTCAGGTAGTGAAGAGGACGATGAGGTCTTCTTGATTCTCTGCCGCTTAATTTTGTCTTCCTTGGTTTGTCCTTCTTCGTTTTCTTCCTCTTCAGCTTCTTCTGAGCTTGAAGAGTCCGGGAGGGGTCTTTGAGGTCTTATCTTCTTCTTCTTTTTCCGTTCAACGAGGTTAAACTCAGTATTCGGGTCGCTGGGGCCGGTGTTTTCTTTATCCTGCCAGAAATAGTTGGAATCCGTTTCCTCTATTTCTGATTCGATTTTGCCCACCTTCTCACTTTTCTCAATTTCTCCACTTTTTTCGTTTTTATTATTTTTTTTCGATGGTTTATGCCCCTTTGGTGTTTTCCGGGATTTCCCACTCGGGTCGTCCCCAGAATTACCCATGGTGGGGCTGGAGGTAGCTGGTGCTTAGTCCGTGGTTTGGTATGTCTGGGTGTGAGTTACGTTTATAATTTGCGAACAGGGTCCTTGAGCTGTACGAATTTGCGAACAGAGCACTCAGGTTTACGTCGGATTGCAATTTGCGAACAGAGTTTGTGTTTGTGAATTTGCGTAGAGTTGGATTCAGAATTTGCGACCAGAGTTTTTGTCCTAGGTAGGGTTTCCCCCGGAGGGGGGGGGGGGGGGAGGAGGCTTCCTCCGGTGATCCTCACTTGCTGGTGCTGCTAAATCAACTGATCCGGTTTCCCCTTCCTGTGCGTCCTAAATAGCCTCTCAGAGTGGCAGCGAAGCTGCGTTCTGATTGGCCAAAGGCTCTGTGGTGGGGGTGCCTGCCTGGGGTAGGTGCTCAGTTGGGTGACCGCCTTCTCCTGATTGGCCCGTCGGTGAGTCAGAGGTCTGCCTGGGGTAAGTACCCAGTTGGGTGACCGCTCTCTCCTGATTGGAGCGCCAGTGGGTCCGGGGCTCCTCGTCGCTGGTTGGCTGACGAGAGGTGTTGGTGCTGGGTCGCTACACGGTGCGGTGACCGAAGCCCAGCGAGCGCTCCTATTGGCTCGCCGGTGGGTTCTCGGCTCACGCTCCTCAGCTTGCTCTCTATTGGTGCGCTACTTGGGATTTATATATTTTTAACTTGACTTTCACTTCGAAACTATTTTCGGCTCTAACACGATTCGCTGGGATTGGTCGGTTCTCTAATGGCTCGGGTGCTCCTATGAGACACGTCCGTTCACCTCGGTGGTCAGCGCTCGACTAGTAGATAGGGACAGTTTAATGTCAGTGATTTTACGTGCTGTGCCTGGCTAGAAGCCTTAACCAACACGACCCCCACGGGTTCGGGATCAGGATAACGCCCAATCAACGCGGCCCCGCAGAGCGGTACCTACCGGTTCACTCCCAGGATGCGGGTCCTGGGTGCAACTACCGGTCGAGCCGAGTGACTTTCCAACACTCTAACAGCTGAGCAGGCTGCTTCCCGAGCTGATGGTACGCAGCTCACCCGCCGGGACCCCTAACGGTCCCTGACCAGCATACGGCCTAACCACTGCCACCACGAGTCCAACCTCAAACGGCTGGGACCGGCTACGCGCCGGTGGCCCCCCAGCCCCCATGGTACCAGTTTAAATCACTGGTGGGATCTTCGCGGCGCATAATCGCGCCACTACACTTTGCGGGTCCCGCCCCGACGGCCGTGGTAGGCCAGCTGGAACGGCGGTGTCGCCACTCACCGAGGCGCCCACAGTCCTCATCCCGTAGGAATCAGCCCATGGACGCCCTCCTGCCGCATTCACACACGCACACACTCACTCATTCCGGCTGACGCACCCCCAGTCACTCCCTCGTACGCTCCACACTACCCCACCCCACCTACTCAGTCACGCTCACTCATTCTCACCCACATTCACCCTCCTTCTCGCAAACACACACTTCGCATACTCACACAACCGCCCATACTTCTCCTCACATCCCAGCACTCTACTCAGATCCACCCTTCCGTCCGGCCCCACATTCACCCCCCAGGCATCCAGGTCTCGCAGATCCTCATACTCCGGACACTCCACAAGCACATGTACCCAGTCCTCACGTTCATCCCCACACATACACTCCTCACTCAGCGCCAGCCTTCTCCGGTACAGGAACTCATTCATGCTACCGTGACCAGTGAGCAGGTACCCCATGCTCATGCTGAAGTCAAACCCCTTATTCACCCCGGCGAATCTCACGTCCCTTATCCATGCATACGTCACACGCCCTTTCACACTCGCATCCCATCTCCTCTGCCACTCGTCAGTCACTCTCCCTTCCACCACACTTGTGCACTCCGTCACATTCAGCCCACGCACCTCGTTCTCATTCACCAGACCCCATCCATACCAGTCCCTGTCGTTCTTGTATCTTAAACATATGTCCCGCTTCACGCACTCCAGGTCCCAGGGCAAGTCCCCCATCAGCACTTGCATCGCTTCCGTCGAGACCGTCCTACATACGTTCAAACACGCATACAGGCCTACTCTCTGGCACCTGACCACTGCCACCCTTCCGTACCCGAACCGCAGCACGCCACTCCACACGCTCGCACCATACAGGACACATGCAGCAAAGAGCCCCCTCTGCAGCACCCGCACAACTCGTCGTCTCAATCCCCATTCACGCCTCAGGACCCGCCTCATCTTACCGACGACACCCACCATTTTCTCCCTCATACATTCCAGGTGCAGCCTGAAGCCCATTCTCTCGCTCATCCACACTCCGAGATACCTCACGCGCTCCACATACCTCACTCGCTCCCCATTCACGCGCACACTCGGCCGCCTGTTCACACTCAGACTACCTTTCAACAGCATCATCACCGTTTTCTCCCAGTTCAGGCTCACCCCCACGCTTTCCCCCCATTCACACACCGTTTGGATCCATTCCCGCGCCTTTCGTTCGAGGACACCCCGGCCCTGTCCATTCACACACAGCACCAGATCATCCGCATACGCCACGGCCATACACTCCTGTTCCCGCAGCCGCCACAACAGGGAGTCCATCATCATGTTCCAGATAAATGGACCACAGATAGACCTCTGCGGACAGCCGCGGCGAACTTCCTTCCATACCGTCTCATTCACGCCAGCCACGCACACTCTTCTCTCACAGAAATAGTCCCTCCACAGTTGCTCCTCCAGACATCCCCATTCGCGCAACCTCTCATTCACCCGCATCCATTCCAGGTTATCAAACGCGCCCTTGAAATCCACAAACACTCCCAGCACGTACTTACTCTGACATTCCCCCACGAACCCCTTCAGCCTCTCCCATGCATGCTCGGTCGACATCCCCCTCCTGAAGCCGTACTGAGAGTCACACATCCTACCATTCACTCTACGCTCCATTCTCTCCACCATCATGCGCTCCAGCACCTTGGCCAGTACCGAGAGGAGACAGATAGGTCTATACGACCCAGCCTCCGTCCTCACCTTCTCAGGCGACTTCAGGAGCACAAACACACGCGCACACTTCCACTCCTTGGGGAAACGGCCTGTCTCCAGACACAGGTCGTACACTCTCTTCAGCCACTCCGGAATCGCTCTGTGGATCATTCGCAGCATTTCCGTACATATCCCATCCAACCTGGGTGCCTTGCGCCGTTTCATTCTTCCCACCGCGTCGCTTATCTCTCTCCACCCAAATCCCTCCTCATTCGCGTCACCCCGGTCCCGCGCCGCCAGGGGCAGCTCGGGCTCGGGGACATCCATACCCGCGGCCGGGAAGAATCTGCCCAGCAGCACGTCGACCGTCTCCCGCCAGGTGGTCGTATAGCCACCCGCCACACGCACGCTGCTCAGGCCCTCCCGGCCACGCTTACCCATGCAAATCTTGTATACACTGCTCCATGGATCCTGGTTCCCAATCGTACCGACGAAGCGTCTCCAGTCATCCTCTTTCACACGACACACCTCCCTCTTGTATTCCGCAACCATTCTCCGATACTCCCCCCTTTTCCATTCGTACCTCCTATCGCGCCTTCTCGCCCGCTGGCAGGCCCGCCTGGCCCTGCCAACGGCCCTCTTCATTCGCTCCAGCTCCTCCGTCCACCAATTCGCTCGCCACATTCTCCCACTCACACGCTCCCGCAGATGCCGCTCATTCGCACCCAGGATCCATGTCATCACACCTTCTAGCACCCTGTCCACGTTCCTTTCTTCCATCAGTCTCGCACCCTCGCTCCTCGCACTCTCCCTCAGGTCATCCACGTACGCTTCCCAGTCCGCGCCAGACAGCACCCACCCCTTCCCGGCCGGACCCACATTCACATCTCCAGCCCCATGCACCACCCGGATCAGGATCGCATTGTGATCACTGATCCCCCAGTCATTCATCACGCACCACTCATACCGGCACCCCCCATCCGTTCCTTTCATCAGGCTCACATCGATATCGCTCTTTCCATTCGGACCATCAAACGTGTACCATTCACTCGGTTCATTCAGCACGCTCACATCATTCGCCAGGACCCACTCCTCCAGACACTCCCCACGCGCTCGCGAGGCCGTTCCCCCAATGTCGCCTTTGCTATGCCACATGGGCGACACCGCGTTCGCATCCATGCCTACGATGAGCCTCCTGCCCCTCGCGGCCACGAGCACCCTGTCCATGTACGCCAGGTAGGGTTCCATATCGGCCCCCCACCGACAGTACACGGACGCAACGAACAGCTCCCCGAAGCCGCCCCTTAGCCAGACACACACACCCCACTCATCCGTGCATTCCCTTACACACACCGATTCGATCGTCCTATCGTTCACCACAATCGCTGCCTTCACTATCTCACCATCATTCACGTGCACACTCATGGCCCCGGGCAGACCCACCACCCTCCCATTCCTCACGTACGGCTCCTGGAGGAGGGCCACACTCACACCCCGCGCACACAGACTCACACCTAAATCACACATAACCGCATACGACCGCTGACAGTTGCACTGCAGCACATTCAACACGCACTCATCCATCCCAGATTCTCGCTCTCTCTCTCTCAGCAGCGCGCACGTATTCCGGGCATCCATCCGAGAGGACCGAGTGACCACACTCGTTTCCTCATAACTTGCAATTCCTGCATACGCACTCGCCCTTACAGTCCTTGGCCAGGTGTCCACCCACACCACACCTCAGGCACAACCTCTCCTTCTCCCCACATTCGCGCATCATGTGCCCGAACGCGTAGCACTTGTGGCACCGCAGCACGTCCGCAAACTCCTTTGCACGCATCCCAGGATCGCCTTGGCGACCCCCTTGGACACCTTATTCGTGTCCCTGAGCAGGATGGAACGCAGCTCGTTTCCAATTCGCCGCATCGCCGCCAGCTCCCCCGAGCACTCCCCATCCTCCATCACCGCCGGTCTCCCCTCCGCCGTCGCCGCCGATCTCACCTCATCCACATCCGCCCCAGCTCCCCTGCTCCTTTTCTCCCCCTCCTCCGCCACCGCCGATCCCTCAGTATCCAGGTCCTCCCCCGGACCTCTCTTCCTTTTCTTCCCCGTCAAACTCGCCACACTCACCATACTCCCGACGCTCCTCGTGCTTGCACACGAGTCCCGCCGTTGCCGGTCCTGCTGCTGCCGTTGCTCCCCCACCACCTCCACCTCCATGTCGAATTCGAGCAGCTGCCGGGGTGGGGCCGGGGCCAGATAGGTCCCCCCCCGTCCCCCGCCGACGCCGTCGCCGCCGCCCGCAGCGCCGCCGCCACAGCACCCGCACCCGCAGACCCCGCACGGGATCCCCTCCGCGCCGTCGAGCGCCCGCGCGAGCCCGAACGCGAACGCGAGCCCGCGCGCGAGCCCGAGCGCGTCCCGTTTGGGGGTCTGCGGGTGCGGGTGCTGTGGCGGCGGCGCTGCGGGCGGCGGCGACGGCGTCGGCGGGGGACGGGGGGGGGACCTATCTGGCCCCGGCCCCACCCCGGCAGCCGCTCGAATTCGACATGGAGGTGGAGGTGGTGGGGGAGCAACGGCAGCAGCAGGACCGGCAACGGCGGGACTCGTGTGCAAGCACGGGGAGCGTCGGGAGTATGGTGAGTGTGGCGAGTTTGACGGGGAAGAAAAGGAAGAGAGGTCCGGGGGAGGACCTGGATACTGAGGGATCGGCGGAGGCGGAGGAGGGGGAGAAAAGGAGCAGGGGAGCTGGGGCGGATGTGGATGAGGTGAGATCGGCGGCGACGGCGGAGGGGAGACCGGCGGTGATGGAGGATGGGGAGTGCTCGGGGGAGCTGGCGGCGATGCGGCGAATTGGAAACGAGCTGCGTTCCATCCTGCTCAGGGACACGAATAAGGTGTCCAAGGGGGTCGCCAAGGCGATCGTGGGATGCGTGGCCGAGTACGATCAGCGCATGATGGCGCTGATCGCGCCAAACGAGAGGCTCCTGGGGAGGCTGGAGGAGTGTGAGGGTAGAACGAGCGGGAGGGAGGTGATGGGCGGGGGGGTGTGCATGGCGGAGCGCCCGACGCCGGCAGTACCAAGGTCCTACGCGAGTGCGGTGGGGCCGGGTCCGGTTGGTGGCGCTCCGTGTACGGGTGGAGGCGGCCGAGTGGAGGGCGGCGCGAGACCCGAGGCCGCAAGGCCGGCCAGGGGTAACGCGTGCGCGGTGGTCGTCAGACCTAAGGAAGGCGGGGAGGCGATGACCAGTGAGCAGGTGAAGGAGTGTATTATGAAGAAGGTGAGTGCGAGCGTGAATGTCAGGGTGAGGGCGGTGAGGAAGACCCGGAGTGGTGCTGTCGCGATCGAGACCGTCAGCGAGAATGAGGTGCGAATCTTGCGTGAATGCCCGGAGTTTTCGGCGGCGGGGCTGAGGGTGGATCTCCCGAAGAAAATAGGGCCGAAGCTCCTGGTCTTCGACGTTGAGAACGAGATGACGGATGAGAGGTTGTTGGACGAGTTATACGAGAGGAATCTCAAGGGACGAATGAGTGAGGGCGAGTTTAGGGAGAGTACGAGGGTGATGAACCGCAGCGCGAAGAAGGGTGCAGCCTGTGGCAATGTGGTGATCGAGGTTAACGCCACGGCGAAGAGGATTGTGTGCGAGGAGGGAAGGGTTTTCGTAGGGTGGAACGCGCTGCGTGCAAAGGAGTTTGCGGACGTGCTGCGGTGCCACAAGTGCTACGCGTTCGGGCACATGATGCGCGAATGTGGGGAGAAGGAGAGGTTGTGCCTGAGGTGTGGTGTGGGTGGACACCTGGCCAAGGACTGTAAGGGCGAGTGCGTATGCAGGAATTGCAAGTTATGAGGAAACGAGTGTGGTCACTCGGTCCTCTCGGATGGATGCCCGGAATACGTGCGCGCTGCTGAGAGAGAGAGAGAGCGAGAATCTGGGATGGATGAGTGCGTGTTGAATGTGCTGCAGTGCAACTGTCAGCGGTCGTATGCGGTTATGTGTGATTTAGGTGTGAGTCTGTGTGCGCGGGGTGTGAGTGTGGCCCTCCTCCAGGAGCCGTACGTGAGGAATGGGAGGGTGGTGGGTCTGCCCGGGGCCATGAGTGTGCACGTGAATGATGGTGAGATAGTGAAGGCAGCGATTGTGGTGAACGATAGGACGATCGAATCGGTGTGTGTAAGGGAATGCACGGATGAGTGGGGTGTGTGTGTCTGGCTAAGGGGCGGCTTCGGGGAGCTGTTCGTTGCGTCCGTGTACTGTCGGTGGGGGGCCGATATGGAACCCTACCTGGCGTACATGGACAGGGTGCTCGTGGCCGCGAGGGGCAGGAGGCTCATCGTAGGCATGGATGCGAACGCGGTGTCGCCCATGTGGCATAGCAAAGGCGACATTGGGGGAACGGCCTCGCGAGCGCGTGGGGAGTGTCTGGAGGAGTGGGTCCTGGCGAATGATGTGAGCGTGCTGAATGAACCGAGTGAATGGTACACGCTTGATGGTCCGAATGGAAAGAGCGGTATCGATGTGAGCCTGATGAAAGGAACGGATGGGGGGTGCCGGTATGAGTGGTGCGTGATGAATGACTGGGGGATCAGTGATCACAATGCGATCCTGATCCGGGTGGTGCATGGGGCTGGAGATGTGAATGTGGGTCCGGCCGGGAAGGGGTGGGTGCTGTCTGGCGCGGACTGGGAAGCGTACGTGGATGACCTGAGGGAGAGTGCGAGGAGCGAGGGTGCGAGACTGATGGAAGAAAGGAACGTGGACAGGGTGCTAGAAGGTGTGATGACATGGATCCTGGGTGCGAATGAGCGGCATCTGCGGGAGCGTGTGAGTGGGAGAATGTGGCGAGCGAATTGGTGGATGGAGGAGCTGGAGCGAATGAAGAGGGCCGTTGGCAGGGCCAGGCGGGCCTGCCAGCGGGCCAGAAGGCGCGATAGGAGGTACGAATGGAAAAGGGGGGAGTATCGGAGAATGGTTGCGGAATACAAGAGGGAGGTGTGTCGTGTGAAAGAGGATGACTGGAGACGCTTCGTCGGTACGATTGGGAACCAGGATCCATGGAGCAGTGTATACAAGATTTGCATGGGTAAGCGTGGCCGGGAGGGCCTGAGCAGCGTGCGTGTGGCGGGTGGCTATACGACCACCTGGCGGGAGACGGTCGACGTGCTGCTGGGCAGATTCTTCCCGGCCGCGGGTATGGATGTCCCCGAGCCCGAGCTGCCCCTGGCGGCGCGGGACCGGGGTGACGCGAATGAGGAGGGATTTGGGTGGAGAGAGATAAGCGACGCGGTGGGAAGAATGAAACGGCGCAAGGCACCCGGGTTGGATGGGATATGTACGGAAATGCTGCGAATGATCCACAGAGCGATTCCGGAGTGGCTGAAGAGAGTGTACGACCTGTGTCTGGAGACAGGCCGTTTCCCCAAGGAGTGGAAGTGTGCGCGTGTGGTTGTGCTCCTGAAGTCGCCTGAGAAGGTGAGGACGGAGGCTGGGTCGTATAGACCTATCTGTCTCCTCTCGGTACTGGCCAAGGTGCTGGAGCGCATGATGGTGGAGAGAATGGAGCGTAGAGTGAATGGTAGGATGTGTGACTCTCAGTACGGCTTCAGGAGGGGGATGTCGACCGAGCATGCATGGGAGAGGCTGAAGGGGTTCGTGGGGGAATGTCAGAGTAAGTACGTGCTGGGAGTGTTTGTGGATTTCAAGGGCGCGTTTGATAACCTGGAATGGATGCGGGTGAATGAGAGGTTGCGCGAATGGGGATGTCTGGAGGAGCAACTGTGGAGGGACTATTTCTGTGAGAGAAGAGTGTGCGTGGCTGGCGTGAATGAGACGGTATGGAAGGAAGTTCGCCGCGGCTGTCCGCAGAGGTCTATCTGTGGTCCATTTATCTGGAACATGATGATGGACTCCCTCTTGTGGCGGCTGCGGGAACAGGAGTGTATGGCCGTGGCGTATGCGGATGATCTGGTGCTGTGTGTGAATGGACAGGGCCGGGGTGTCCTCGAACGAAAGGCGCGGGAATGGATCCAAACGGTGTGTGAATGGGGGGAAAGCGTGGGGGTGAGCCTGAACTGGGAGAAAACGGTGATGATGCTGTTGAAAGGTAGTCTGAGTGTGAACAGGCGGCCGAGTGTGCGCGTGAATGGGGAGCGAGTGAGGTATGTGGAGCGCGTGAGGTATCTCGGAGTGTGGATGAGCGAGAGAATGGGCTTCAGGCTGCACCTGGAATGTATGAGGGAGAAAATGGTGGGTGTCGTCGGTAAGATGAGGCGGGTCCTGAGGCGTGAATGGGGATTGAGACGACGAGTTGTGCGGGTGCTGCAGAGGGGGCTCTTTGCTGCATGTGTCCTGTATGGTGCGAGCGTGTGGAGTGGCGTGCTGCGGTTCGGGTACGGAAGGGTGGCAGTGGTCAGGTGCCAGAGAGTAGGCCTGTATGCGTGTTTGAACGTATGTAGGACGGTCTCGACGGAAGCGATGCAAGTGCTGATGGGGGACTTGCCCTGGGACCTGGAGTGCGTGAAGCGGGACATATGTTTCAGATACAAGAACGACAGGGACTGGTATGGATGGGGTCTGGTGAATGAGAACGAGGTGCGTGGGCTGAATGTGACGGAGTGCACAAGTGTGGTGGAAGGGAGAGTGACTGACGAGTGGCAGAGGAGATGGGATGCGAGTGTGAAAGGGCGTGTGACGTATGCATGGATAAGGGACGTGAGATTCGCCGGGGTGAATAAGGGGTTTGACTTCAGCATGAGCATGGGGTACCTGCTCACTGGTCACGGTAGCATGAATGAGTTCCTGTACCGGAGAAGGCTGGCGCTGAGTGAGGAGTGTATGTGTGGGGATGAACGTGAGGACTGGGTACATGTGCTTGTGGAGTGTCCGGAGTATGAGGATCTGCGAGACCTGGATGCCTGGGGGGTGAATGTGGGGCCGGACGGAAGGGTGGATCTGAGTAGAGTGCTGGGATGTGAGGAGAAGTATGGGCGGTTGTGTGAGTATGCGAAGTGTGTGTTTGCGAGAAGGAGGGTGAATGTGGGTGAGAATGAGTGAGCGTGACTGAGTAGGTGGGGTGGGGTAGTGTGGAGCGTACGAGGGAGTGACTGGGGGTGCGTCAGCCGGAATGAGTGAGTGTGTGCGTGTGTGAATGCGGCAGGAGGGCGTCCATGGGCTGATTCCTACGGGATGAGGACTGTGGGCGCCTCGGTGAGTGGCGACACCGCCGTTCCAGCTGGCCTACCACGGCCGTCGGGGCGGGACCCGCAAAGTGTAGTGGCGCGATTATGCGCCGCGAAGATCCCACCAGTGATTTAAACTGGTACCATGGGGGCTGGGGGGCTACCTCCCCACTCTGGGACAAGGTATGCGTACAACGGTACACGATCGCAGGCGGGCAAGAGGAAGGAAGTTGGAAGACTTCATCTCGTCCACTGGTCTTATTGTCCTGAATAGGACAACTGAATATCCAACCTACCGCGGGAATATCCCTGGACATGAGTCCTCCATAGATATCACACTTGCCACGCCTGAGGCGGCTCACCTGGTCTCAAACTGGAGAATCCTCGATACACTCACTACCAGTGACCATAGAACCATAGAGATAACAATGTCCACAAGAAAATCGCAACAAGGCACAACGGACCAGCCAAATAGGCTCGCACTAAGCAAGGCCGACTGGCCCAAGTTTACCAGGGCCCTCCGTGAAGCAACGGCAAACAGCCCCCTCCTTGAAAGTGATGAAGGCTCAGCTACAGCCACAGCAGACGAACTCGCAACGGAAACGCAAAGATGTATTCTAGCTGCTTGTGACGCCTCAATACCGCGGAGGCAATGGCACGCCAGGGCAGTCCCGGGATGGACCCCTGAGGTAGCCGCCCTTAAACGAGCAACATACAAGGCCCGGAGAAAAATCCAGAGATGTAAGGCCCTGGGAAATAACCAGGACATACAGCCCAGAGTCAGAGAATACCGGGCAGCTAGAACCTTCTACAGGAGCACCCTTGCAAAGGCAAGATTTGACAGCTGGAAAGACTTCGTCCAGGAAACCACAGCCGCCAACCCTTGGAGCATACCCTATAAATCGGCTCTCGGGAAGCTTAGGCGAGAGGCCCCGCTGAGCTCTCTCAGGTCCCTTGGCACCGAGTCAACAACATGGGAACAAACAGCACGCATCCTGCTAAAGGTGCTCACACCGGACGAGGACCCTAACAATGACACAAGATTGCAAGGAATCGAGAGAATTCAAACTGAAGGGCAAATGCTTGGATAAGGAGGCGATGCCCCCAGTCACTGAACAAGAGTTAAAAAAGATCATCTCTAGGATGGGCAACGGCAAAGCGCCAGGCCCGGAAGGAATTGAGGTTGTAGTATTAAAGGCATCCCTCCAAGCCATCCCAGGGAAGCTAAAACTGCTTTATAACGCCTGCATCAAACAAAGTACCTTCCCGGAGGTCTGGAAGACTGCATCGCTTAGGGCAATCCTCAAGGGAGAAAAAAAGGATAAAACTGACCCTAAGTCTTACCGACCGATCTGCCTTCTACCAATCATGGGGAAGGTACTGGAAAAACTTATCCTGAACCGCATCGGGGATATTCTCCTTCGACACCCACGAACCGCAGGGAACCAGTTTGGATTCAGGCCGGGCAAGGGGACCGACGACGCCATCGGCAACGTTGTAGGGAAAATAAAAGACTCTGAGCACAAATACACCGCAGCTATATCATTCGATATATCAGGGGCATTCGACAATCTGTGGTGGCCATCTATCTTGACTGAACTTCAGAATCGCGGCACCTCACCATCGGCCTACAACATCGTATGTAGCTACCTGAGGGATAGGGAGGTCTCTGTCATAGGGAAGAACGCAAAGGAAACAAAGAAAGTCACCAAGGGCTGTCCTCAAGGCTCGGTCATGGGACCGAGTCTCTGGAACCTAGTATTCGACGAGCTGATCCAGCGCCTGGAGGAAACGGCAGAACCAGTGGCCTACGCAGACGATATACTTGTGGTTATCAGAGCAAACACCCGGAAAAACATAGAAGAGCAGGCGGACCGAATTGGCCACCTCATAACAGACTGGTGCGGATCGAGAAAGCTGACTGTGTCGGCACCAAAAACGCAAATGGTCCTCTTAAAGGGGAAGCTTGACAGGCCACCAGCAATAAAGCTCGAGGGAAACACCATTAAAGCCGTAACTGATATCAAATACCTAGGGGTCTGGTTAAGCAATGGGCTGACAGGCAAAAGGCACGCGATAGAGACCGGACACAATACCACTGCCCTATTCAGTAAACTGGCCAACCTGGCCCGTGCAAGGTGGGGACTCGCCCATAAGGCCCGTCTAACCTTGTATAAGGGCCTGGCTATACCAATACTTACCTACGGTGCAATAGGCTGGGCAACCAGCGTAAATCAGGTTAACTCACGCCCCCTAATAACAGCGCAAAGAATTGCCCTACTCGCAGCAACTGCGGCATACCGAACAGTCTCTAACGATGCACTAAACGTAATTGCTGGACAGCTACCGATCACGCTCAAGAGTCTCGAAAGGTCATACGCGTACCGCCTCAGAAGAGGCGACACCTTTACCATTGATGGATCCA